>UCQR01037930.1:5403-20401 GCA_900474235.1 Cecidostiba semifascia
TGAATTTGTTAAATGGCATGTCGATTTTATTAGCTGCCATGAAGCTTCCATTATATCTTGATCTTCAATTAATTCTCAACTTTTTTTTCTTTCTCTGTTCCAGGTTATAGTGTCTCGGCATGAAGATTATTCATGTAGACAATATATAACGGTGAGATTGAATTTTTATACATCAGATATAATATATAACTTCTCTCTCGATATACCTACCGCTTGTCGGGAAGAGCCAATAATACATTTCGCTTTCCCGAAAAAGTACTCACGCGCGAACGCGGCGACATTCGCGCTGAACAAACAGCAATCATCCTTGGTAAATAGCGAACAAAGCAGCAGCACAATTCTCCTCAGCAGCTAGCAATACACACACATATACATATACGATATATACTATATATATATCCTCGTTCGCTTGCATAAAGCCAAAAGCCAACAAAGCATTTAAACTTAAAATCCCCGGAACACGTCGGCGCGTCGCTCCGCAACTCCTTCGATCCATAAATTATGATTCGACGTCGCGCCTTATTGAACGACGAGCCGCGGGCTACGCCTCTATACGTCAAACTCGAAAATTGATTTCGCCCAGGTACATATTATACTTATTATATATGTATATACATACGTATGTGTGTGTGCATGTGGAGTCTATTTTTGCACAAAGTTAGCGATTTCTTTGAAAAAAAAAATCGTTTATGCGAAGACGGATCGATTGGAATAGTTTTTTTTTCTATAATATACCGTTAGAGAGAAACTTTGCATTTTATCGTCAGATATAGAGAGAGTAAATAATTGGACAGCATTAAATCGTGCAAAAGTTGCGCAGTTTTCTCGCTGTAATTTATAGATATCACCGTCGCACGAGAGAGAAAATCTTACAAAACTCTCCGCGGACATTACAGAAAATTGGTGCTTCTCTCTCTCTCTCTCTCTCTCTCTCTCACTGCCGTTTGCTTCTCGTTTCGTCCGCGCTTTGAATACTCCGGGGAAATTTAAAGTTCTCGCTGAGAAGAAGATACGAAAAATCATTGTTAGTTGTAATACACTTAATATACAGAGCTCTATTCAATCATACACCTGCAGCTCGTAATGAAGTCAAATAAATTTTGACAAATACATACGAATGTTAATAATCTACACTTGACTGGTGCAGAGTGTTTATCCACTCGTTCTCCTATATAAAATTACCCATTCCTCTTTGACAGCCCTGCATTTAACGCCGCGCTCTCTCTCTCAACGCCCCATTGTCTTTCCCCATACACACACATATATATCTCTTTGTCGTCTGTCTCTCTCCCACAGAAATGTAAATACCGGTGGGCCAATCAACCTGATTGGTCGGCGTTCGCTCGAATACCCGTCATTCGCGTGTCTCTCAACTGCTGTACCTGCAGTATATAGTGCATACCTGTATATACACAGACATACACGTTTACACATATATAAACCCGCATGTGGTGTACGACAGCTCTCACGGCTGCTGCTTGAAATCGCTCTTTCTATATCGTACGGCGCGGCGGAACAAGGGAAAGCGATACGAGACGTTATATAAAACGTTACACACCTCTCTCTGAGCGATGATGATAAAACGGGGTAAAAATTAGAGCCATCTATTATATATATTTTTGTTAAATGTGTATACTATTACATATAACGTCGTTGACACAGCGACAATAATCGTCCGAATCAACTAAGATACACCCATTATCCCGAGAGCACCGAGGCACTAACAGCGAGACAACAATAACGCGCGGTGGCACGCGCTCTCTCTCCTCTCTAAGCTGTTCCCTCTATGTATATCGAGCGGCAGAACAGAAGCTCGCGCTCGATTATTCGCCGGAGCAGCTTCGGTATATAGCACACAACTGCTGCTGCTGCTCGCAAGACACGACAATGCCCTATACGTGCGTCCCGCGAAATATCGGAGATATGCGAGCGGGAGATATCTCGAGAGAGAGAGAGAGAGAGAGAGAGAGAGACTTTGAGGGATATGGAATGGGTAAAGTGCTGGAGTAGCGAGGAATTAAGTATATACACGGGAAATTATGTGCTTTGCGATTATTTCGATGAGGGGATGATGACGGAGATGAATTACGTAATGGAGCGAAATTTCGATTAATATTAATGAGACACGAGATGTGGCATAGAAAACTGTGTAAATTTGGAAAAATTCAATTTTAAGAATGAAACCCCACGGAATTCCAGAAGCTCTCGAAACTCAAGCTCGGGAAAATTACGTCTCTCGAATATTCCCGAAAAAAAAAAATTCAATATCAGCAGTAGCATTTGATATTCCTCTCTCTCGAGCAACAACGGATTATTCAAAATAAATTTCCCGAATCTGTTTTTTTAATTGTGGATTCCTCGTCAAGAGAGAGAGAGAGAGAGAGGAAAACAAACGCTTTAAAAGCACTCCCTTAATCCGTATAAATATTATTAAATAACAAAAGCGCGCTAGTCCATATTTCCACTGGTCGAATATAAAGAACGACAAATGCCAATATATCGCGGACAAAAGCTCGCGCGCGTTGAATGAAAACCGGCGCTCGTCGCTGCGCGTGGATGTACAAATGGCGAGATAGAAATCTCTTGGATTACCCGTGAAGCACGTACGATGACGCCTATCAACAACAATCAGCGCGCCGGACTGATATTTCAAACATGTCGATATCAAGCGTGAGCAGAAAAATTTGGCCAATCGAATTCCGGCCGCCCCCTTTCGAAATTGACAGACAGAAATGCACATACGCGTTCCTCGATTTTTTTTTTGTTTCATTTCGTTCGTTCTCTCGTTTCGCGCGTTTTTCTTTATCGCAGTTTACTCGCGATGCTTCAAAATGACACTCCACTGTGCTAGTCGAAACAATTGACTCGTGTACGCTGCCGATTTGCCACTTTATTATTTTTTTTCCACTTGTTTTCTGCTAGCTTCCCTGTTTTGATTCGTCGTGTAAACTGTAGTATTACACTCGACGCAATGCGTTGCCGTATATTGACGGATGAAAATGCGATTTTTCGCGTTTGGATTCATATATTAATGAAAATAAAACGTTGTATATGAACCACTCGAGTTTTCCGCGGGATTAATTTAATCCGTCGCTTGCGATTTTTTTCGATCCAAAAATAATATTCATACTTTTCAGAACGGCTGGTTTTCGTATATGATCCTATATTACATGCGTGTGTAAATACTCGAAAACAATCAGCGCGACGTCGCGAAGGGTATCTCCCGATTGAAAAGCAAGCCGGTATGTATAGGTAAAGGTAATATCTCTTATTCAGTATGGAATAAAAAAAGAGAGAGAGAGAGAGAGAGAGATAACGCCAACGTCGCCGCCAAAAGGGGATGTTTACAAGAGAGCGAACCGTCTCGGCAGTATAGTAGTAGTAGTAGTAGTAGTAGTAGTAGTAGTAGTCGTAGTGCACCGCAGTCGACCAAAGAAAGTAATGACTCCACTCGAGAAGATGAAGCGCAATGGCAGAATTTCCTGCGCTACTCTCGCACTCTTTCTTACTTGGCAAACCCTTCGAGCTCTCTTCTCCCTCTCGTTGTATCATTTTTTTTTTATTTTTCATCCTCGCGACCTTTTTAAATTCTCTCCGCTGGTCTTTGCTGCACTTTCACTGAATTTTCAAACGATTCTATGCAATTAGACGAATCAATACCGAAATTTCTCTTCGACTGCAGCGGAGGAGCTGCTGCGGCGTCACGGATCTAATCTGGTTTAACTTGTTTACCGGCCCTCGATAAAGGAGCAATGCAATCCACGGATTTCACACACGCACACGTACACACAAGCGTATATATATGTAACTGAAATATATCGCGCCAGTAAATATAGCCCAGATCTTTTACCACTGGGTTATGTACCTCGAACTTTTTCCGTATCTTTCGTTGTTTGTCCCATACAGCTATATAGACTACGGTGTATAGCAAGGCTTCATCTTCGGAAATAAAAATCGATCGCTCCGGTGATTGATATATATTTTCAAAAATTAAATCAATCCATACCAACAACGTAACAAATATTACACACTAAAAAAAATCATTAAAATTCAAGCCTCAGTCCATCAATCACCAAAATTGAAACTCCCGCCCCCCGAAGCATAAATCAGCAAACGCAATAAAAATCATCTGCATAAGAAGAACCTATACCTCTATACCTCACCCGAGAGCGATCGCCACAAACTGAATGAACGTCTCTCTCTCTCTCTCTCTCTCTCTCTCTCTCTCTCTCTCTCTCTCTCTCTCTCTCTCTCTCTCTCTTTCGAAAAAGAAAGCCTGATACACTGCATCGCGACTAGGGGGCGTCCGAGTCAAGTCGCCGTTTTCCCCCCTCCCTTCATCGCAGCTGCGTATAGTACAGCAGCAGCAGCTGGCGCACAGCGAAGTGTCATCCCTCTCTCCTGCGCCGCCGCCGTCGAGGGAGAGAGAGAGCCTCGCTCAGCTAGATGATCCGCTTTAACGAGCAGTGTGGCGGCGGACGCGGTCGAGGGTTCATTGAGAATCGAAAGACTGAGCGCAGCCTGATGCGACCACGTGACGCGAGCGCGATATATTATTATATACACAGTTCGATGTGAGTTGTTGTTCTTGTTTTTTTCTTCTTCGGTGGAGTGTGCTTTTGAGGATGCTCTCGTCTTTCTTTTCTGATGTGTGAATAAGGAATAGAGGAGAAATGATTTTTGGTGATTTCGAGAATTGTGAGATTATATTGTTGTGGTGGTATGGTTAAGTGTGATACACGATTTTGTGACAGTGCAGTATATTATATGCAGATAGTGTTGTCGAGAAGAGATGAGCTGGTGATCGCATGGTGAGTGTGTACGATATTATAGGTAGACAGCTTTGTTTTTAAAATTCTACAGAGCCATTATTCTACGAACTTATTGCGATAAACGTCATCCAGTACAACTAAATTTCTCTCGCGTCGTCTCGATCGTCGCCAAAAAAAGAAGAAACCTACAGCAGCGTCGTTCTCGAAACCAATCAAAAAACCAATTAACAACTTAATTTTTTCCTCTCGCCTTCGTGTCCCAAAACTAACTATAACTCCCCCTCGTCTCCGTCGGCTGCACATAAAGAAACTCCCTCTCAGTGTGCGCGAGAAAAAATACTCCTCCTCTTGAAGCTCGTCAAAGTGAATTATTCGAAGCACAGCAGTTCGGTACATCCCTCGCGATAAATAAACGCAAAACTCGCGATTTATTTTCTCTCTGATGCATGTACCATATAACCACGGATAAAGTCGCGCAGAGAAGAGAGAGAGAGAGAAAGTGAAATGAAGTGAGCGAGGGCAATTTATTGTTTTCTCTGCTACTGCAGCAGCAGCCCTTTTGGATTATTTGCTATTGGCTTGTACGGTGTCGTGTACACCGATGATTTATTTCGCGCGCCTTGCTTACGTACACCTACACATATCGAAGATTACGCGCGCCACTGCTGCAGTTTGCGGCTATTGGAGATCGGATGAATTCGTTCGAGATGAAAATTATATCGATCCACGAAATTTCACGCTGACTGAGTTTCCCTCTCTGTGTGTTTATTTACTGCTGACGTTCGATAAATTGTATATCGAGTTTCTATATACAATAAATATACCTGTAAAAAATCGAAGAATTATCAAAAGCCGATAAGAATCTTAACGTATCAGCTCGTATTTCTAAATTGCTCCTTCTCCTCCCACAAAAGTAAATCGAACCTATAATACCATCTCCTTCAAGTGTACAATATCTCACGAACCTCAAGCACTCAAACAGCAGCAGCAGCAGTATAGCTCAACTTTCGAACTTACCCACGTACGCGCGTCGTCCTACGATACCACAGCAGCAGCAGCAAGCGCGCGATGAATGAGGGATCAAGATTCGCCCGCGGGCTCAGTTCGCTCTCCTCAGTAGCGCAACAGCGGCGGCGTAATGAGCTTTCGCGAGAGTCGTCCCTCCAAAGTATAAAATACACCGACAGTGTCTGACTCGTCGTAACCTTTGCCCTGTTCTTCTCCGCTTCTTCTTCTTCTTCTTCTTCTTCTTCTTCTTCTTTTCAGTGGCGCCGTATAACGAACTTTAAAAATTACGACAACGATTCGTCAGGGAATTAGCAACTGTTGTGTATAAGGTTATTTCTTTTTTTTTCAAGGGAGGAATCAGCTTTGCCGACTGTCTGAGAGGGAAGAGAGATTTTTTTTTTCATCGCCTGAGAAAAGATTGTAATAACGTTGTAATAATCAGACTAATATATATACTCGTTAGATCACTGCAGAACAGACGATAAACTCGCAAATTATGCCAGCACACAAAGCCGTAAAAAGTCCTGCGTATATAAGAAAGATGATAAAACTTCGTGGCGTGACCAATCCGCAAGCGTAATTTACATTAAAACAACCGATAAAAACATTTATACACGAATGCGCATAAAGCTCAAGCAAGAAAGTGTGGCTTTTGATTGCTTTGCGAACGATCGTCTGCTCTCATCCCCTGCATTATTCTCTTCTTCTATATCTCCCCTTTTCGCGCGCGCCAACTTCGAGTTTTATATGTATACACCGTCGCGCGTTTTCGGCTAATAAATTATACGCGTCTTTGCTTTGATATCGAGGATTTTCGGGAGGGCGTCATTGTGCGAATATTCCGCGACGCGACTCGGCATATAAATAAAGGATTTTCGCGGGCCAGCGCCGGATTATTAAGGGACACACGATATATTGCAATCAAGCCGCCGCTTTTGCTGCTGCTTCGGTTTTGCGTAAATTATATTCCTCGCTCGGCGAAGGTCGTCGCCTCGGGCGCAATCATTGCGTACACGCTTTTTAACTAAGCAGGGATTTCGAGCGCATACATACTTATAAAGCGATTTATTATGAATTTAGCGGCGTTTTACGTCGCGATATTCAATTTGCGTTGGCTGATAAATTGCGCAGTTAAATTAAGGAAGATATATATTATTTTGCACACGCGGCGTGTCTTTAGGGAAAGAATATATAGTGTTTTATATTTTAATAAATCAACACCGCGATCAAAACGTCAATGGATATTTGTCCTTCGACAAAGAGTAAAACGGAATTTCAATTTAGTGGAGAGATTAAATTTATTGTATATATACTTAATCGTTACGTCCGCTCCAGAAAGAACGATTAAAAGATAAACGCTTTATCATCAGTCGTAATCCAAGTGTATAATAAACTTCACGTCTCAAATGTAGAAAAGCCTCGCGATCGCGGAGAGCCGACTTTTTCTTGCCAAAAGCAGGATGTTTGAGCGCAGATCTTCCGAGAATAGTGCGTGTCTCTCTCTAGGATTATCGTGGGAGAGAACTGTCTGGCCTCGTCGTCGTCTCGCACGGCATGTGGAAACGGAGCAGAAGCAGCAGCAGCGAGAGGAAAGTCAAATAGACGAGTTTCGAGTATTGTTTGTCTATTTTGCTTGAGAACTTCTCCTTAACGATCTGCAAATCCGAACGCGATCTTTGCATTGTCAAACGAAGCCGATAATAATATTTAAATTTTCCATTTAAACTTAAATACCGCGAACAATTAGGAGACGAAAATAAAGTTCCCAGGCTGTCGCAACACACTGTACTTTCTTATATACAGCGCAACAAACATTCGTAATCACAAATGAAAAATTCATAGTAAAAGAAAGAGTGAGGAGAAGAAGCTATAAAGGGAAAAGCCGTTGGTGCGCTCAGAGCACTGACTCTACTACGAGTGTAAACTGTTTTCTTAGGCACTTGGGGCCCTCTTGAAAAATTCCTAAATATTTACTCGTCGAGAGCTGGAGAAAGACCGGCTGCTGCTGCTGCACAGCGACCTCGTGTGAGTCGACGACGACGACCCTCCGACGGATTAGAGTCGCCTACGTTTACACATCCTCTCTTTGCTTTGTCTTTTCGGCTGTATAGCTGATGCTTTTTTCTCAAGGCGATCGAGCGTGTTTGCGCTGTTACACTTTTTTTTATACTTCTATACATATACGAGTGTGACATTTTTGTAATATAACCTGTCGATGATGATTTTACGGAAAATTTTTTAAACTGCCTCCTCTACTGTTTGCTTCTTTCTCTCATCTCTATCCCGTCGGCGTTTACCAAAGGAGAAGGCGGAAAAAGGGTCCTCGTCGCGATGTGTCGCGCGCGTGAATCTCTAAGCTCTCCTCATCCACTTTTTTGCGCCGAGGCTTTGTGTCGCGTATCGTCGTCGTCGGCGCGAGAGGGAAAGTTTGAGATTTCGGAGCGAGAGAGCGATTGAATTTTAAAGTGCGTCTGGGCGGAGCTGCTGCTGCTGCTTTCACAGGACGCTTTTATATATAGATGGCTTATACGTGTATAGCCGAAAGTTGCGCTTATATGGTTTAATTGCGTTTTTGTCGCTCACGTACAGGGTGAAAAAAAAATTGACGATCGCGTGAGAGAGTTTCGGAATTTAATCAAATTGATACTTATCGCGCGTGAATCCGTTGTTTCACCAGTCGTTATATTGAAGAGACGAGCCGAGAGAGCTAATTAGTTGAAATTATTTGTTCGAGACCGATCGGGAAATATTTTAAAATTTAATTTCATCTCGTTATGCTAATTTGTGTATGCGTGAGCGATGTGTAATATTGAAATGACTCGATGACGCTGCTGAAAAATAATGAAAAATAAAATTATTATGGCCCGATGAAACGTCATTTATATGTAAGAGCACTTATCATGATATGAGAGTATATGCCATTAATGATAAATATCGTGTTGTCGTGCTAAAGCGCGAATCATTTGACTGTGTGTGCTGATGCAGCTCATTGAAAGTAAAGTTGATTTTACAACCCGGCAATGACTCACGCAAGATAGCGTTTACGAGAGAGCTATCGTAAATATTATTTCTCTATCATATCTGCGCCTCAGAGTGTCGACCATAAAAATTCTCCCTCAATTGAAATGTTTCATATGTGACGCTGTAAAACAACGACGGTCTTGTCTCATTGATCAAACAGTATACATCACTGTGTAATATTTAAACAAAAAGCAGCTCATCACTTACTCTACTCTCGAAACAATAAATACCTCCATCCCGAATTCAAATCTCACAGTCAGCTCTCCCTTGAAAAAAAAAGAAGAGAATCCCCCATCCAAACGGCTTTCCCGAACACTTGGAAATCGATCAGTTCCCCCGGCCACACCAGCCTCGAAAAAAAGGAAGGTAAAAGTCACATACAGGAACCCCAATAATGACAAATCGGCTAGAAAACTCGCTCTCGTGTCAAAGGTGCGACTATATACGAGCTTTCTCTCTCTCACACACATCAAAGCGCAACTTCGCAGCTCCCCAAAATTGCGAAATCCTTCATTACAGCCTTTGCTAAGAGAGAGAGAGAGAGAGAGACTCACACATGGTGTAGACCCCCAGAAGAGAAAACGCGTGGGTGTGACGGCTCTCGAGCTTTGATTTCCGCATGGCTGCGGCGTCAAACGCTCTACTCTCTATACTATACAGCACACATATACACCGGTTTTTCCCTCTCGATTAATATTCGACCGATAGATACACGACCGTGTGGAGAGGTCGGTGATAATAATTTATCGGCGACCAATACGAGGCCGGAAATATTATAAGCTTTTCGCCTTGCGCTGGAAACCGGTTTCGACGCGGTGTTTCAATTATTCCATTTTGCAGCGCCGAGAACAGTGATTATTTATCTTTCCGCGATAGGCATCTCTGGTGTGGGTAAACAATGATGGACACCTTTTTTTTTCTTCTGACTCACACAGGCCTGAACTCTTTAAAAGGCGGATGGAATCATCGCTACGTTTGTGTAAATAAATAGTGCATCGTTCGGGGTAATATATTACTGTATATCCGTACACAGTGTTTGTTTGTAGAATTATCAAAGAAAACTCTCGTGACTGGAAAATTCACGGTGTTTACACTGTAAGATTAGCCTCGCATCAGCTACTAGTGTCATCGTCCTCTTTTATATATTCAAACTCTCTCCATATATCATCTCGTATATTACAATAATAAAAAATTCAGTAGCATGGAAAAAAAAATCACGACACCCATTGTTTCTCATTTTTTCTCTCTATCTCTCCTATAATACACAAGAAAAGGCGGTATCCGCCGCGCGAAAATCTCTCCCTCTCAGCGAAAAATCTATCTCACACGGCGTGTGCATCTCTCGCGCGTGAAACGATATTCCGATCGTCGTCGGCACGTCTCTCTCACACTCGTTAGAGAGAGAGAGAGAGAGAGGGAGAGAGCATCTTCTTCTCCTTTTTTTTATCATCGAGCTCGCGCGCGACGATGTTCCGCCTTACTTTTTGGCTCGTTTCACACAGCCGTATACCGATGCAAAAGCATTCCCTTGTTCGAACTTCCCGCACCACTAGCTGCCGGAGTAGAAAGAGAGAGAGAGGGATATGGTAGGCGTCCGCCGCACACTTTTCGTCTGAAAGGTCTCTGACGGGAAAGTTTCCTCTGCATTCTCTCTCTCGCGTTCTCTGGACTCGCGCGCGAGTGTTCTATCTCTTTCTATTTTACTTTGTCCTTCTACTACTTTGCCTCCTCTCTTTTTTCTTCTCCTCGCCGGTGCGCACGTATACATCTTCAGGATCTCTTTTTATTTTGCGCGATGATACGTGCATAATCTCCGAGGTATAGTAGTAGACCATTTTCCGAGAGGAACGCTAGTTGTGCTCTCTCTATCCTACTTCTTCATTGTTACTTTTTCAATGAGAAAACTGTCCGAGATCGTAATAAATTTCTTCTATAAGGGAGGATCCCCATGAATCCTCGACGCTTGCTTCTCTGCTGCGCCTACGTTATACTCTACTTTTATGGTCTTTATGCTCTCGTTTCTTTTTTCCATGCTTAGAAAGAAAGAGAGAATTAGTTTCTTCTCGTTATGTATAGGAAGAAGAAGAAGAAGCTTTTCTATTAGCGAGAGCTTATTTTATCTCTCACTTTGAAATTTCTCTCATCGTTACACTGTATATACCTATCTCTCTACTGCGATACACCTCTTCCGCAATCACTCTTCCGTCTCAGGCTTCTTTGTCCGCGCTCTCGGCATCGCGGAAAATATTGATAAACGATTTGGAGAAAAAAAGAGGAGGGAGACGACGACGACGACGATCTGGTATAAAACGATCTTGGGGAGGAGGAGTGCGAGAGAGAGAGAGAGAGAGAGAGAGAGACTGCGATATCGAAGACTCGAAAGGGCGGACTTTCCTCTTTCATCCGGTCTTTACCCCTTTTGTTCGCCGCTGTTTCTTCTTGTTCCGATACTTCGAAGCGTATATACCTATATATAGCCTGGCAAAAACCACTGCGCTCAGCTCTGAGAAGTCTCTCTTCGATACTGATGCTGGCGAAGGTTTTGAGGTTGGCTGTTTGCGACTTTACCTATGCATGCTGAAAGAGGAAGGCTTTTTGCCATCCTATATAATACTCGTACTTTATGGCTGATGCTACTTCTTTTCGAGCGAAGTTTATAGAGATTTGCGATAAGCTGCACTGCAATCTAACTTGTATATTTTCTTCCCTCGTACATACACCAGCTGTTCCTCAAAAAAAAAAAAACTCTTTTGTTCACCTTGACTCCTCCAATCATCGCCGGCACCGAGAATAACAAACAGCCTCACCTCATCGAGAATACATATACGAAAGAGAAGAAGAAGAAGAGGAACCCCGCAGGTCATTATTTGCCGATATAATTAATCGCTCCCGATTCGGCAGCCGGTTTTCGGTATTATCTGCTTTGTCATCGCCTCTCCACGCGAGAGAACCTGCTGCTGCTTGAAAGTTCGCCTTTCGAGTAGACGATTAAGCATTTCGCGTTGATGCAAAAAAAAAACAAACGGTGGGGTTGTATGTGTCTGCAGCAAGAGAGTTTCGTCTGGTTTTCACGGCGAGTCTTGAAAGTTATCGAGGGGGAAAATTGTCGGGATTTCGGGTGGGAGTGGGTGATTGATTGCGGCAATTTTTGAACTGTATCGCTTTCGCGAGCTGTTATAGAAGCAGATAAATATGTATATACTTTAAAAGCATTCGAGATATGAAATTAAAAGGCTCTGCTGGCATATTGCGGTTTTCATTCGGGAGCTGACGTTCGAGATGTATAAGTTAATTAAAGAAGTTAATTAATTATATAAGTAATGCATTCGAAGAGTTACTCGATGAGACAAATATATATACATAAATTAGCATTTATACGATGAGGGCAATAAAATTAATCGAATTCGTTTTCTTTCTGTTACAGGTGAGTTACAACTCGAGTCATCACGAAGCCCTTTCTCTCCCTATACCTATATAATACACGTAAGCCAACAATTTTCATCCTCTAAAACAATCGAAAACAAAATGCAATAACGCCTACGAACATAAACACACACACACACACACACACACAACCGCTTGCAACTAGCCAAACCGCTTATGAGCCCTCGTGAAACACGACTCCGGCGTGCAGCTTCTCGTCGACATCACGATCCATTCGGCGAAAAGGGACGAAGAAACTGCGCGCGAAATCCTGCTCTCGGTCACGAATCCCTGTCCGAGCGGAGTAGCGCATTATCTGGATCCACGCGGGAGTAGAACTGCTGCTCTGCTGATGCCAGGATGAAACTCTGCCGCTTTCTATGTGTGTGTGTGTGTGTGATCTAATCAGAGCAGACCAACGATAATGGCTTTGGCTCGTAAAACCATAAGCTAACGCGACGATTTTTTTCGATGCCTCTCTTTTTTTTGCTGTATATCGCTTTGTTGTTTGAGTTTACGTTGTTAATTTCGGAGTATATCGTTGTGTGTTTTAATTTAGGGTGTATAATATAACGACGCGATGAAACTGTGTTTTTAATGAAGGCAATGTGGGTCGTATAGGCTGTAAACGCAAAGTATATATACCCTTATACTTTGTTGATAACCTCCTTTAACTATATCTCTTGCGAAATTTCGCCCATATTCACATTTCCAAAATCAATGAGTTAATCAACATGTCCCTCTGGCGTAACGACCGTCTGGATATCACTACTACCGCTTTTACTCTCTCATCGGAGTGAAGACGAAGTCACGTCCGCCGTGACGCACACACATACCCGACGACTGGGATTAAATTGCGAATCGTAAAAGCCGAGCGACACGATGTTCCCTTGGAATGTAGAGATGCGCAGCTATAAGTCAATATGGCAGTGTAGAAGACTATCTCTCTCTCTCTCTCTCTCTCTCTCTCTTGTAATTGCTACCGCTGCAGATCGATGCGTTTGAGATTCAAATCAATATGAAAGCTCCGATGATTACATAGGATAGCTCGATTGACGGGCGCGTCGAGGCGGTAAAAAATTGATATTGATAGATGGATTCTTTGTCAAAGAGCAGAGTATATTATAGAGCTCGTGTATATGTATCGCGGGTATGAGGGACATCGAGAGAGAGAGAGAGACAGAAGGTTTGCGGAGGCATTCAATGACGCTAATTAACCCGAGATTCGATCTTCCGCTCGTCCGAGCGAACGGATTGGGAAGCGTTATGATATTCGACTGGACTTTTGATTAATTCGGTCCGACGGAGAGCATCAGCTTCTCTCCCTCTCTCTCTCTCCCCAAAACACAACCGCAATCGCGTGTCTACAGCTATATAATGTACGTGTTCTCATCACTACAGCCGATCACACAGCGAATATTCTCTCGAAAGTTTCAATATCCATAAAAGAGGCGTCTACCTCTAGAATAGAAACGACTCTCTCTCTCTCTCCGAATTTCGCATCAGAAAAATTTCCCTCGGCACTTAATTCCCATTGACCGTCATCACGCAGAGAGCCGCACATCGGATGAATTCGGCTAAGGAATGGCCAGCTATAAGGAGAGAGTACAGTCCGAAATTGAGATTCGCCAGCGCAGCTTTGCTGATTGAAAAGGGAGCGAGCGACTCCGACGTAATTTCTGATGCTTCTCGCCGGCCCTCGAGACGACTTCTCGAGGATATCGCGCGAAGTTCTATGGAAATCCGGAGAGATGGGGAGAGAAACGCGGAGTATCGTCATTTTCTCTTCTCTTTTTTCTCTATCTCAGTCTTTCTCTCGAGCTTTTTGTTTCAGGGCCGGGAGAGTGTTTGCGATCTGTGATTTACCTCGGGATTGGGTTTCAAACTTGTACACGCCGCGTAATGAAAGTATTTTTCGAAACGTTCGCAAAAAAAAAAAAGAAAAAGACAATAAAAGAAACGAAGAAATTCCAATTATCGCGCATACGCGAGAAATCGCTTCGAGCCTACCTTAAAAGTCCATTTCGATTTTCGTAATCTCCCTCCCCAGGTTCATCTGCCGACTATACTGCTCGCTACACTCGACCGATTTCCATTTCAACGCGAGAGATATAAAATACAAAAAGAAGAAGAAGAAGAAGAAGGATATGTACTGCACCTGAGTAAATCTCAGCGCGAGAAAAAGAGTGAAAGGCAAACACACGGTAGCTGCGCTGTGTGTATATACGCTACTATACTGCATTGTGACGTAAGACACTCGCGCGCGAGAATTTTTATTCTCTCGAGGGCATGAATTCGAATTATAACGGTCAGAGCGCGTGACGGTATGAAAATTTTCGATCGGCGCAGTGTGGGTTTTCTCGTTGCGGTTGTATTGTGGGATCGGTTTTGCGATTGCGTCAGCGATGATAGAGTCTACTGCTGAGATTAGGTCGCCGCGAGGATTTGTGTGATTGAAGCTAGATGAGAGCTGTGTTTATGGACTTGGGAATTTGGGTTGGAAGAATATAGTTACGTGTTTGTGTTATACGCGGTTTTTTTCTTTGTTTGTATTTTCATTGTGTGGTGTATGTGTGTGTGTGTAGGCGATGCTATAGATTGAGCTAAAGACCCAACTATAAGCGCGAAAAAACGTTTCTTCTATAGAGAAACTAAGAACTATAGGTATGAAATGTTGCTTCGAGAAAAAGTTCAAATTCTCTTTTCCAAAATAAGCAATAAATCCAGAGAGCGCGCTACAGTCAAGCCGTGAAAATCAACTTGCACCGGTGTTC
>UCQR01037941.1:15147-31085 GCA_900474235.1 Cecidostiba semifascia
ATATTGAGATGAAATTCCACATTTATAAATATGGTAAAAATTATTGCCGCTTCGTTTATCGGCGTGTCTGCTGGGAAGGCACATGTCACGAGATAGTCATCTCTCCGCATTGTCAAGGTTAATGATTTTCCATTACAAGAGAAATCTTTCGCGAATCTTCTTCTTGCGATCTTCGGCATCGTCGCGACCGATCTCACCGATCTGTTGCGCATCTGCGCGAATTTAAAAAAAAAAACGCGCGCCAGATTCAACTTTCGCCTGCACGACTCTCGATTGGCGGACGCGCGTGCAGCTTTGTGTTTCCCCGAACAGTCTTGCAAATTCTATCTACACACGTGAGGTTCACGAGAAGCTTAGGTTTTGAGGTAAAAGTGTATACTTTAACGTGGCTTTCACGTTGAATTATGCATTTTCTTGGTTATTTGGCGAAAGCTTATACAAATTTCTTTGTTTAATTCGATTCTGTTGCTTCGAGGCATCGGGCTAATATCATTGGGAAAGATAAATTGATGAAAAAATGTAAACGTTTCGTTTGTTAATAGTAGTAAAACATTTAAAATTTATTTTATTTTCATCGCGCGTATACATTACTTGGAATATGTACAGAGTACCTTAATAATAAGTTACGATAATGATAAAATAGGTAAATACTAGAAAAATCTCAAATTTACTTTCTAAATGATTTAAATTTGAACGTAAAGTGTCACCTTTTATTAAATGAAATATTCATAGATTAGTATTAACGAATTATATATCGAACGTAGAGTTATTTTTTGATATATAAGTTTATAACTTGATGTATATAAGTTTCTTAAAAAAAATCGTCGCCTATACTTATGTACACGTTAAAGATTAACCTTTACAAAAGTTTTGAGTAAAAATTCTTTGATCTTAGAATTGTGACTATTAACTTTTCGTGAAATGCTTAAATTGCAGTATTTTGCAGAAGCATTTCTGCCAATAGTCGACTGTAATTATATAAGTAAAAAATATTAATTTCTTAGCTTAATTATAGTGAGTAAGACACAATACATGCATTCGTTTATTTAAAATAGTATTTGGGTAAAACAACCAAACTTATTTATAAAATACCAACATTTTTTAACATTCATAACTATTATATACTCTTATGAATATTAAAAACAAGTTGGTTTCTTTTATTACAATTTATTATTTTATATTCTTTTTAATAATATGTTACAAGAACAATCATAAATGTGTTCTGTTTAACTAGAAATAAATTTTATGATTTCAGTACTAATACGATTACAAAACTATGCTTTTGCTTAATGTATTTGATTATATATTTCAACTATGTAATTTCATCTTTTATCGCAACAATTCTATCCAATATAACGTTCTGCTTTGTTGTTTAAAATTGATAAGTAAATTACAATTAATAACTTACATGCTAAATTGAATAGCACCAATAAACAAGTAAAAAAATTAACGTTTTGTCTGACTAGCACACCTTATTTCGTTTGCAAACGAATTCGAGGCAAAAACATGCCTGTACACAAATTACTAATATTTAAAAAGTTAAAACTAGTCATAGAAAGCATTCATTTTTGTGAGGTTCCTCATTACGTTTGATTCACGTTTACACGCGGCCCTAAACTATTTTAAAGATCAAATCATTATTCGATTTCGATGAATTTTCGTTCGATTGGAAAAAAAATCCTTTTGTCACTTCCGAAGATATGAAAAGCTATGAAATACTTATAAAAAATCGGACAAATTAGGACTACGCGTAGATTAGAAAATTATTTACAACATCGTCTTCAACAATAAAACTCATCCTCAACTCGTCAAAACTTACAAGCATATCTTCAATATCGCTACTTACGATAAATCGATCATTTCTTGGCGCCGATTTCGCTTCCGTGATGGCTAGAGGCTTTGGATTTCCTCTCGGGGTCCATAGCGATAGAGATGAATTCCTCCGAGATGCGTTTGTCGAGGCCAGTGTAGGTGCGCGCGAGGTCCTGCTGAAGCTGACTATCCTCGCCGATCGAGGCCATCGGCTTGTTATTCGATTGCTGATGTTGTTGGCTGGAGGAACGGCGCTGACGGGGCTCACCGCCGCTGTCTGAATGGTCAGAGGAGTGACGGCGCTTCTTCTGCTGCTGTTGCTGCTTGCCTCGGGCCTTTGACATAAATTTTCTATTAGTGATATTGTCGATTGTATACTTTTTTTTTTTTTTTTTAAATTACAACTCAACAATTTTAAGACGCACTTGTTTTTTTACCCATAACTCGTATATATAGACGCTTATACGACCTCATCGTCCTCCCGATAAAATCTCTTCATATATAGCCACCGCGGATTATATTATATTCAGACACCCATAAATCTCTAGCAGTGCACACTTTCCCACTGCGTCGCGTCCACTATATATCACCGTATAATAAAGAAGCTCTATCCCCCGCGAAATTTCAATAGGATAATCGATCGCGCGGGTAGCCTGCAGAACCTGCATCACAATGGAAAATAGGAAAAGCGCGATAGTCGGTGCATATGCGCACGCAGGAAGAAAAGAGAGAGAAAAATTGCTCGTCGTCGCGCTTAATTAGCCGGAATGCGGCTCGTTCGTGACTTACGATTTGCGAGGGCGGCCTGGCGGGATAGGCTGTTGCAGCAGCAGCCATGTGGGCTGGTAGCATAGGCACGGCTCCGTAAGCTGCGGATGGTGGTGGAAGGAAGCCACCGGCGAATTTCCCATGCGGCGCTGGCATTCCGTACGGAGTCTGCAACAGAGATATGTGTGAGAGATATATTTTTTTTTCTTCTGGAGCTAATGAGCTGCAGTGAGGCTGGTATTTTGGTTTTTTTAGAGGAAAGTGCGTGGTAGGAAGAATATTTTGTTGTTGTAACTACCATATAATTCTGATAAGAAGTACATGTGATCGAAATAATTCAGCTTCGTTCTTACAATAGCACATTTACAAGCAAAAGATATGTTCGTTCTTATCAAAACTATATAACTCAATGATTATTAGTCAGTTGAGAAGCGTCTTGTAATATCCGTACTAATAAAAACGCCTTAAGTGATCATCAGGCTCTATACGTTGGCATAATCATTACCCACAGACCTACATACAATGTAATAACTAACCGTCATCATCTTGCTTAGAAAAAAATACGACAAGCTGGGAAAGAGGAATAAGCTATAGTGGCCGGCGTCCTCGAAATTCCTCGAAATGTAGGCACTCGATCGCCCGAAGGTATGCTCGCACACACACCTTTGCATTTTCGCATCGTTAACGCCTATACATACGATCGTTTATTAATCCTCTCACCGGCACCGAGAGTCTCTATACACCTGTACCATCGACCGTTTTCTTCTATACACTCTCGTTCGCGGACCGAACAAAAATTAACGATCTTAAAAATCGGCGAATATACCGATCTCAACGAATGTGAAAGTCATATTGCTGGTGTGTGTACAATGTTTTCAGTGTGTTATAAGGACGCCGATGAAGCGTGCTAATTTTTCCTTTGATTTATCGGTCTAGGTGTACTATATACGTATATCTGTAGTCGATCGGGTGGTGGCCGTGTCTGCGATTTGACGCTAATGTATGCATGCAAATCGAACCCGACACGAGTTGGTATAATGCATTTTAATGCTGGTTTTTTTTTTCATTCAGTATATAGTTCTATTGTTTGCGAGAATGCACGGCAGGTGTGATTTATCGTTTGTTTGGTGCTCTAGATGTAAAAGTTTCTCTGTGATGGAATTTGCGTGTATTTAACTTGAATTTTTATATTCCTCTATCTATAAAAGTAATAAGTCGTTTATATGTGAAAATATACAGATGTTATTTTCGTATAAAACTCGTTTTTTATTATACCCCATCAACGCATCAAAAACTTTTCCGCGAGTAAACTATGCCGAATTAATACTTAAATTATAATATTTATCGATTTATATTATTTGATGAGACATTAAAAACATATGTAATTTAAATTCAATATCATAATAGTTAAACACAGCAATAACACAGCAATCACCAACTGATTTACAAGTTTATACAAAGAAGAAAATATCGGCGAGTTACACAGGCTGTTCAGATAATGCAACCGCGCATTTTAAAGTTTTCCGCAAATACAGTGTAAATACATTACACGCAGCAATTTCAGTGCTCCCGTAGAGTTTATTACCTATTCTCAGTTGGCAGCGTATATGTATTTTCTATACTTTTAGCGATAATAACAAGCGCTCGGCATGTAGAAAGTTAAATAAACGTCTGTCAGTATTTTAGCGGTTTAACAAACAATCATATATATCCAAGATGAACATTTTCACTTTTTCCTTATTTTCCCTCATAATACACTCACTCTCTCGTAAAATAGAATATAGACCATCAATCTACTCTAAAAAGAAAAAGAAAAAACTTTGCAAGATCAATCAAAGTCCACATCCGGAATAATAAAAAAAAAATTTCCCAAGAATGCGGCTCATCAGTATTAGGTATAAAGCGCGACTGTATGGCGCGTCAAACTCACCGCGCGATCGATCAATTTCTAAAATGCTAATCCGCGGACAGAGAAAGAGAGAGATAAAATGGGCAACGGGAAAGAGGATGAGCAAGACGAAGCTCGCGGTCACTTTGTCTCTTGAACTTTCTATAGCGTGTCACTGACTGATTCTCCGCAAGTCGAGGTCAAGCGAGATCGTGAGATCGCCGAAAGAAGAAAAGCGCCATGGAGAGAGAGTCGCGCGCGACGGAAATCGATCTATGTTGTTGATGGTGTACTATTCGATTGTTAATTTTTAACGATGATATTTTGAATATTTATACTTGTGAAGATGTGTGTATAATGAGGAGGTATTATACTTTTACTGTCTGGGTATATCTTCGCGTTTATCATAAAAGAAGTGAAAATCGCGGAAGTAGCTTTATTGTGACATCTTGCTGTAATGCGCAGTTTAGCATATTGTTACGTGACTTTTAGTGGTTTTTTAAGAGGTCGTTCATCTCTCGATATTACGTAAGTACGTTTGACAAAATGCGCTTCAGTTAGAGCGCGCGCGATATTATTGATTATGTCTCGAAATGAAAGATTTTTTCTCTTTTCAAACAAAGTATAGCAACGACGCCATAAAGTCATCAGCATCACAAGCCTGAAATTAATTCGAAAATACCTGTAAATTAAAGTCCTAATAATAACATGCATTACACACATCAATTACAGATTTCCAATGACTCTGCAATTCCGATAAAGAACACCAACTGACGCTATTACAATAATGACGCGATGGTTTTCGATTCTATCTGCACGCGTGTATTATAGAAAAAAAAAATAATCCAAAATCGACTCGAAGCTCCGTCAGCAAATGACACGCAATTATATTATATACCCACTGCGTTGGTCGATCCGAAAATAAATCAACTCTCGGTAGTTCTCGCCTCTAATCACGTCAACCACCGCAAATCTTGAGCCGAGAGTTCTCTCTGATTACCGTTTTTATCAACGCGATTACGGCTCGATCATCGCACTCGCGGGTATATATACACTCGTCGGAAAAAGAGAAAGAAACGCGATAATGGCCGACCGCAAGCTTGTATACGAGAGCGAATTTCTCTTTTCTCGATGCGCGCGACTGCGTCTCTGTGTATCTGTATACAGTGAATTCGTCTTCATCTCTTCGCCCTTATACTCTCTATCGTCGCTCGAAGGAATTCCGAGAGTAATAAAGTTTTACTGCATTACAGCGAAGCCTATACTATAATTGCTTTAATTGCGTCAGGAGATTTACAGTCTCGGTGACGCTCGCGCGGAATTGATAATAATAATAATTGTGAGAACGGCTGTTTTGAATTTCGCGCGCTTTTATTGCGCGGGAGTTTCGTAAGACTTGTAAAAAGACGGCGCGACGATATTTTCTGGGGCCGTTTCGGCGAAATGCCGTGATTACAGGGTGTACCAAGGCGGAAAGGTGCAGTGAGAGATATAGATATAGATAGATGTATAGATACATGTGTAGGAGTAGAAAGTATGCACGTGTATATGCAGTTCGGCCTGTGTATATTAGAGGTGAAAAACTGGGATAAAAAATGGGCCTATAGTTATAGAAAGTAGACATATATAATTGAGCATGTAATGCGGAATAAATTTGAATAAATCAGCTGCTATAGTGCGGAGAATTTGGATTAGTTTAATGAAGTAATTGCAAGCAATTTTACTTTGCATGAGAATTTAAAATTGTTATGCAAATTGAGGAAAATTGAAAACAAAAAATTCGCTCACCTGCATGATGGGATGCATAGGTACAAGTGGTTGTACAACGTATATCGGTTGGTTCTTGCCGCTGCAGGCCACTGGATGATTCTGGGCTATGACCCACTGGTGTACCATATTTCGGGTCTTGAGGGTCTTGCCGTCGACGGTAGTCGTGATGGTGACATCCTCGTCGTCGCTCTGATCGTCGGACGGTCTCAGACAACCGCAGAGTTTAGGCGCCAGGGTCACACAGGTGTAGCCCGAGACGAAGAGCTCGGCGACACTGGCCACCAGGAGGCCGATGCTGGCGAGTAGACCTGCCCAGCCTTCCTCAACTTCGATGCTTTCGTCGTCCTGTGATTTTTTTTTATAATGTTATTAATATGTTATTGTAGTCTTGTTTCATCGGTGACTTTGAAAATAACTAAGCTATAACTTTTATTGTATTTCTGACGAATACTGTAATTCATTATTATTTAGAACAGGATATACGCAGTAAAGTATAGTCAATCACGAAACGTTGAAGTACGACGGGAAAATATGCCGAAAATGGGTATAAGCAGTTTCATAAGAGCGGATTCGGGAGCCTTTATGTACAATCAAAGCAAATGATTCGACTTCGCAACGTTTAGGTTAGCGTGAGAACTCGGGTCTGTATGTCGATCATATAATAACATTAACAAACAAATCGCGGTTTCTTCACTTTTATCGAACGATTTATAATAACCTCATCAGTGCCTTTTTACACCGTTAAATTAAATACTCGCATGATTCTCGACTTTTTTTTCAATTATAAACTATTCCGAGAAATTATTACAACGCAAAAAGTCGGAGAAATTATACTCTACACGTTCACGAAACATCCGTAATTGAAATGAAAGCAGATCTTCACCATATATATACACCTAAGTTTTCATCACATAGATTTGCTCTGTAAAAATTCGCAATTGCTAGTGAAGTAAGACGAAAGCATCGTATAGCCCAATAATTAGCTTAGACGAATCTCGATGCAATCACTCTCAAAATTATTATAGCTGAGAGATCGTTTTTCTACACCTTCCGATCGTAAAAAATAACGTTTAAAAAAATCAGTGAAAATCAGAGAAATTCATATAAATCCTCCAATAATTGACAGTAGCAACAGCCTAAAGTGCTCACACATCACACACGCAGAGATCTTATAACGAGCTCAGGCATCGAAATAAAGAAAAACCAAAGCAATTATCATTCATGCTCTCGTGCGTGCACAAATCTACCACAACCCATCGCTGTAACTATTATACAGATATATAGGTATAGGAGAACGGAAAATCTCGAAGCTAATCTCTCATAATATACCTAACTCGGCAGCAGCGACGCGTGAATCGCGCGTCGATCTAGGACCGAAGCATTTATTATCTCTTGCTCGCATCTCTTTCTCGAGTGCGTATATGGATCCGCGCGAAAGCGATTAACGCGTCGTTAAACCTCGATTCGCAGCTTGGACTGACTGTAGGAAAACGATGTTGGAGAAAAAAAGAGTCGGATGTGAAATTTCATCGGTATTAATTGTATGCTGGGGTTGAAATTATTTGTTATTGTAGGAGCTTCTATAACATTACGTTGAAAATTTGCAGCTGTCGATCGGTTGAATTAAAACACTAATAGAGAGTAATAAAGCACGTTATACGTTTGCTATACATGAATCATTAATTCACGATAACATCATCCGTTAAAATCCATCTAAAAGCCAGCAATGAGAGCAGCAAAACGAGGTAAAATCTATTCTGACAGTTGAAAAAAAGCTATACGCGCAGCGAATTGAACCGGCATGACTGGTAAAATCGTGGAGCAACGATGATAAATTGAATCGATACCGCGAGCTGAGTAAAGCTGATAAAATTTCAGAATTTTTCAGAGTGTGTATATTATATACAGAAGGGAGAGTTTATGTACGTCATGTGGAGTTTCTCGATCGGATAAGCGTGTACATATATATAGACTTAGATTTCGAAGAATCGGTTTTTTTTATATATCTAACCACAATGCTCAAGTTTGTCGAGCCGTCAAAACATTTAGTTTCTCTTATAAGAAAATTATAGATACGAGAGAAGCACACACTCGACAAAAGTCTTCTAATATAACCGATAATTACATACTCGAAAAGCCATTTCCCACACCTCACATCAAAACATATCAGAAAAACTCTTGTACTTTCTATTCAAACTCTCGACTTCCATTCACAAAAAATGCACAAATTACCTATACTCTTTCATTCACGAGTCCCAGCCGAAATTCGTTGCCGCCAACCCAACAGGTTTCCCCTGAGTCTAAATAAAAATGCAGCAGGCGGCCACTTGACTCGATCCTGATCTGTATACATATATATTCCTTGACCGTGTTATGTGTATAGCCTTGGCAGTGAACTTTCTCTCGGTTTCGTCGGTGGTCCGATACATCGGTTCTTTCTCTCTCACACACACGTGCCTCAGAGCAGTATAGCATACAGCAGTAGCAACCTTTTCGGAAACGGGGCCATCGGCGCGCCGGCTTTGCTCCGTTAATTGCCGCGACCCGTCTCTCTTTCACGTGTGTCGGTGTATAGATATATTAATTGGCATTCCGCGCGAAACTATATCCGTATATATAAGTTTTCACGCGAGGAGAAAACGAAACCGATGGGGCGATAGAAGGTGTTTTTACTTTTTAGAGCTGATTGATCGCATTTATATGGGCTGGGAAGAGTTTCTTTCCGAATCGGAAAAATTTTCGCGAACGAAGCTATTCGCTCGGTAAATACGAGCGACAATTTTGCCAATTACGCGGGAAAAGTATTTTGAAAATGCCGCGCGGAGAAGGAATGCCGCGTTATCTTGGAGTTTACTCGGAAAAAATTACCCTGGTATTTTTCTCTGGCTGCTCTCGGTCGGTTTAACATTCTTTCGAGTTGTGTACTTTCACTCGAGGAAAGGTATTCGATTTTTTTTTCAGAGTGTATAAAGGCTACTTTTTACCATTTTTTTTGCTTGTGTTTTATTGGTCTTGAGTCAAGTATTTTGTGAGGTCATTCGTTTTTGTTGATCAACAACGTTGTTGTAGACTGCTGAGAGTATGTTATTATAAGAGTTATGTGAAAATGGAAGAACGTTATAATAAATGGAAATTGATGTAGCATGTCTTTAGAATTTGTGATCGATTAGCTAAAAAAGAACTACTGTTTGATATTTTCTAATTATAAAAGTATGATTAAAGTGCGAAATTTATAACACTTATATACACTGCGCACAGATATATTATTAACTTTTTGTAAATTTTATATAAAAAGGTAAAACACGTGAAACATTTCATTAAAACAACAGGTTACATCGCTTGGTTTACAGGTGACCCAAATTTGGTGACAAGCGTCTGTTAAGTCAACCAGCAAAACCTGTTCTTTTTAAAAGGTGGAATTTCTTCCGGCAAAAAAAAAAAAAATGACGGATATCGAAGTTATCGGTCGTTAAAAAGTATCGAAACGGGAAATCGATATTTTTTAAAGATCATTTAATTAACACGTTATCTTGGAATATTTCACAATGTTTACCAGCAATTCCGGCAACAAACTCGAAGATTTGCTCTACAAAACTGATGTATATTAATACAATTGAGTAATAAATATAAGGAAAGTCATTGTGTTGTAGCCAACACTGTATCATCACGGCTGATTTAACACGAAAATCTCCTGCGAGAGTCGAGCTAACCGCGATCTTCAGATTAAACGCTTCTGATATGCTTGTTAGATTACGAAATGCCACGGCATAACTTTTCCGTCTCGTATATAATTACGAGATCATCCAGTAGTAACACTATACTTATACCAAAGTAATCATTTTTCAGAGTCAAAATAAAATTTCGGCATTGGCACCTATTTCATATAATACACTAGACACAGTAGACGACCCCGATTTTCCTTGGTATAATTTCTCGCGCGAGATTTTCTCTCTCTCCCTTGAGCACCGCTTTAACTGTACCTATATACTGCACATATAAACAGCGGCGCGTGCGAACAATCCGCGAGTTTTACCGTTCGAGTGTAATTTCGCGAATTTTCAAAGGCTTTCCGAATGCACGTATATACGCGAGGAAATTAAATAGAGCGGCGCGTAAAACGCAGCGGAGAGTAAGTATGTAACGGTGAGGTTAGCGCGTGATAAGATCATCTCGCGATGAATGAGAGCCGCAGTAGAGTCGAGGTATATATTAATTAGAGTTATTATTAATTGCTTGTTAGGGATATGGGCTTGGTGGTAGATTTGATGTAGGATCACAGTTCAAAATTCAAAATTCACGACAATCAACGCCAATCCTCGACAGAAATAGCCACCAAACACTTACCGGAAGCGTGAGCTGCGTGACATCCGGTGCAGCCCTTTGCGAGTCCCTGACAACGGCTGTGAGCGCAGTAATCGCAGCCATGTTAGACAGGGCCAGGGCGACGAGGCTCGAGGCCAAGTGCGCCGAGGAAAAACCGGAAGTCGTCTTTCCACTCGAACTGGTTGCCAGGGTTGCGACTACACCCAAAGCACCGGCTACAAGGGCACCTGCACCTGCCCAGAGACCGGCTCCTGAACCGCCCAGTGAGGCACCGTGGACCAGAACCAGGACACCGAAGACTACCAGGACGACACCTGTTGAAGAATTTTTTTTACTTGTTATTATTTTGAAATTTCGCGAATTATTTGAGTTTTAAAGTAAATGGTGAAATGTATATACGGTTGCGTTTTTATGAACTCTTATTATAACGAGAACAATTATAGTACGACACAGCCGTGACGATTTAACGCCTGCAGTGTGTATAATTGGAGTGTAATGCAAGGCGCGCGTTATTGCGGCAATACTCAATGCAGAAACATTATTTGGCTTTTAATTGTCACTTTTTAAATTGTTTTTTACACTCTAATTATACTTCCTGCTTTTAGCTTGGCGCACGGAGTTGCGGGCATTATTACCATTCCGTGTACATATACATTTTTGAAAGAAGTTTCGAAATAATGTAATGTCCTGGCTTATGATATGCTGCATAATAATAGAGAACAAATTTGACGTTTAATTTTTTTTTCGCGGTAGTGCTGTCATTTTCAAAAATGGATTACTCAATTCGCATCGTCGCAATTAAAATAACGACGTTTCTTTATACCGAAACTTTCGTAACTTGAAAATTCTCGAACTTTATCCTGTATACAGAGGTCAAAGATATAGCTAAGCGTTTAGAAGAAGAAGAAAAAAAAACACGTATTTATTACCCTCGATTTGCATATCTATAAAGCCTCTTAAAAAGCACATGGGAATTTATTGACAGATAATCGTACACTGCATTCCTCAACTTTTAATAGCTCAGCCGCCGCGGCGGTGATGTGGAAAACAGACTTTGAGTGTGTCAGCGATGAGCTCAAGATGAAAGGTGCGATGATTAGTAAATCAACGCGACACCATCACAATGGCCACATTTGCTTTCAATGCTCGTTCGTTATACATACCACACACACACACACACAGCCTACTGCTGTAGGTAGTTGCGGAATTCGAGTTGCGTAATTTTGGTTAGATTTTTTTTTTTCATAAGCTCCAAGTAATTAGAAAAAAGGGTTGGCTTATTCGACCTGACGTAACACAGCGAGTTTAAAAAAAAAGTACTAGGCAGTAAAGTTTTATAGCGTTATAAACGTGTATACAGTCGAGACCTTGAGGGTAATTTCGAGATGAAATTAATAGCGAGACTGATTTTAAAGTTGTTTTTTGGTACAGTTTTTTGAAATCAGGAATCAGCATATATAGTATAATGTCTATTTGATTTTAATCCAGAGCTTCGTTTCGGATGATTAAAAAACTTATGTCGATTTGATAATTAATGTGTATCCATATATAATACACGAACAAAAAGCTCTTAATTACAATACGCTTTTAGAGTTAATCTCGTTTAATTGTCACTATCAAGTCTGTAGAAGAATCCCAACGACGCTTTTACGACCTCGACAACCGGTGAGAAAGTTTAAATATTAGATACATATCGGGCAATGGTCAGACTTGCGCGCATTAAGATAACTTTCATTGATTTTTTATACTTTCACATATTCGAGTATAGATTACTCGCTTGTGTGTTGTAAAGTCGTTTATTGGCCATCTCAGAGAATAATAACGAACCGCAAAGAAGCTTCTCCTCGTACTATATAATTATATACTCAACCGAAAATCTCTGAAACACATAAGAGCCAGCTAAAAAACACCTCTTTTATATTTTCGTTTTCGATAATCAAGTCTCGAGTCGGATAGCATTCCTCGCGGTCTCTTTCAGCTTTCAGAGAATAAAACTCGACAAAAGAAAACTAAACACGGCCGGCTATCCGATATATTTTTGCGGTGCTATATAAGCTCGTTTTCCGAGGCGGCGGTGGCGGCGCGTCACGCTCGGGATGAATCGCGCGCGGCATAAGAAAGACCGCAACAATGCCAGAGGGAGAGATGATATAAAAAAAAAGGGAGAAAAATAATGAAAGAAAGATGCGCAGCGGATGGAAAATGAACACCGCTCGGAGATATGGCAAGAAGAGCAAAAGTCTCGGGATGACCGCAGGTCTTGTAAACGGAACTTTGGTGTCGGTTACTCAGGGAGGAATCACTTTTGCAATTTGACGGGGAAAATTCCTGAGGTGTATACTATAGATTGCTATTCGTCGATTTGCTTTTTGCGGTTATGATACTATGCAGCTGTGCGTGATTTGTTCGAAGCTTGCTGAGAAGCGATGGAAAAAATTGTATAGTTTGATGTAATCGTTGTGTGCATGTGTGAGTTCATGGAGATTTTATGGAACTGGAACGATTGGAAGCTGTATATATATATATGCTTTCTCTCTCTCTTTTTTTATTGTTTTTTCTTATTTGAAGAGTTTTATGAAGCCTTGTTATACTTTGGGTGACTCACTTTTCAAAGTGTAACACTTTTCGGGCTACATAAACTGTGTCAGATTTCGCACGCGATAATGTAAAACGATCTACGATATTATAAAATCGACTAGTCAAGCATATATACAGATTATGCGAAATAAAAAAGTTTACGATGCAGCCAAACTCACCTAACAGCAGTTGTCCACAGGACGTAAACATGAGTATATTCGAGTCATCTTTAGGTTCCTGCTGTTGCTGCGGTTGCTGCTGTCTCGGTTTCTGATGCTGCTGTCTCCTTCCCGTCTCAATCAGTCCATCCTTCGAGTGTTTAGACTCGAGACAACTCTCAGGCTTCGACGATGTCCTCGTACTATCTGTCATTTTAGAAGCTTTGCTCTCCTTTGAGTCACTGCTATTGTTCGAGTCCTGACTCCGAACTGTCGAGTCAGCCGCTGCTACTTGATGATGATGATCCATGTTTATTTTTTTGTTTTCACGACAATCAAGTCCTTGGCATATCACACTCACTAATTAATAGCTTCTTGATTTATAATAACGATGATGACTTTTAAGATCACTACTACGGGGGAGTGTATAGTGCAGAGAGTAACTTCCGTTTTTTAATTTCACGCTTTTTTGCTCGCGGCGCTACGCGAGGCAGAGCCGAGTACCGTTTCCTGCGCCTCTTCCTCTTTCCTTGATCGCAATTAGGAGAAGAGCGAGCGCAGGTGGTAATTAATCGATTACAGTTGGAATGATGATGACGACGATGGTGATGGTGGTGGTGATTTCGTCAGGCTTGACGAGTGGCGCCCGGTCATCTGGACCGAGTGTGGCTGATCTGTAACAGAGAGATAAGGATTAATTAATTGATGTGGTGTGGATGCTTTGGATGGGGGATATTACGCGGAGGTCGATTTTGAAATAGTTTTCTAATTTTCTGAGTACGAATGAAAGTTGAGCAAAAAATTTTAACTTTAATACAGCATGATGTTTAAGATAGAGGAGAGATGATGTTATCGCAGTTCAAATGAAACTGAGATATTATGGTTCAACGCTCAATCTTATTGAGGTGTATGACATCACAATAGATCTATTATATTCAATAACTTTCAAAAGAATAGCTCGTGTGAAATAAGAAATGACTGTTGAACTTTTACTTCGTAAAAAGTACAACAATGAGAGAACATTTTTGTTTGCCATTGGATGTGATTAGAATGTGGAATCGAATCGAGATAGGTGATTGTTATTTAATGTATACATATAACACTTTTTTTCTGTCTTGTAATAATTCTTTTAGCTATGGAAAAATCAAAAATCTTGATTGCTTTAAATTATACCTCTATTAATATTCATACGGCTTACAAATTGATTACGGTATCTCTCGCATCAAGGTTCTTTTAAACCGGAATTAAAGTATTTCAACTTATGTATTATACATATATATCTTTATTATAATTAATTAAACCCGTTATTATTATGTGGATAATAACGTTAATTTTAATGAAATTCAAATCACCGAATAAAATCACAGATTTAGTATCTCGACTCGTTGAAAAATGAAATCCAAATCGCACGAATTCATTTCTCATAATAATCTCCGGACTATTAAATCGCGACCTACAAAAAACCCCGTCGAAAGTCAAACATCAACTCTTTATCAACCTACCCCAGAAAAAAAAGACGGCTCTCGCTTCTAAGCACACAGTTTAATTAGGTGCCGTAAACGGAAAATGTTAACATTTTATACTGTGCAATGAACGAATCGTAAAAGACGGGACAGAAGTGGAACGCTATTAAGACTCCGAGCTGCGCGCGCGCGAATGTAGGATACTTTAAAATGTAACCAAACCACCTAGAAAGCACATTCTTCTTTTTTTTTCAGCGCGAATGCACTTTACAGTTATTATTATTCCTCTATTTCATTGGAGTCCGAGGAGAATTAACGACGTCTGCGCGTGTAATTCGCGAGTTAAAAATAGAAGAAGAAGAAGAAGAAAAAGCAGTGGATACTTATATGTGTTCGCGGGAAAGGATTATACATGCAAAAAGTGTTTATAGTTCGAAGTGAAACGATAAATTTATTGAGCGTTTTCGTTTTCGAATTGGCTTTTAACATATCGAGCGAGAGAGTTGATTTTCTCATAGTTAAGAGTTCTGATTTCACTGTGTAAACGGATTATTGTTTTAATTTATACGAAACACTTTAAAATTTTTAAATAAAAGGCTGAATTTAAATTTTTTAGAGAAACTTTTATGAAATTTTTACGCCTTCTCTCAAAAAATAAAACCCATCGCACACTATCACACAAACCATATTATCGTCAACAACAGCACTTCCACTTAACATCGCACAGACGTATAAAACCGCCTCATCTCTCGGCGCACCAGATATCAGCGCCGCGAATACCCTTTGCGAGCATCGAACTCTCCGAGCGCGCGCGCGCGCGCATCACACATTATTTTCAAAAGAGACCCTTACTTTTCTCACTCCTCTTCTCCACAAGAATCTTCGAACTCCAACAAGTCGATAAATTTTCCAATCGATCACAAAACTTGTTCTAGTATCAACGATGAAACAACAGTCCAAAAGTATGCAATGCAAAAAACTTTGATTATTTTCACTCGCGCGAACTCAGCATCGCTCCGGCGAGCTGCGCGTCTGGTCAGTGACTGGCGCGAGTTACAGGTTGCCGCGGCTCTTGCGCCTTTCTCTCTCGCGGCCGCCGTAGCAGCAGCGACGGCGGCTCCTTTCCTCCTTTCTCGACTTTTCTTCTCGATCCGCCGAGAGTATATAGAGTTATATACC
>UCQR01037948.1:5363-16731 GCA_900474235.1 Cecidostiba semifascia
AACTTTTGAGAAATAGAGATGCTTTGCGAATAATCCACTTGGATTTTTTTCACAATTGAAAAGTCTCAATGACGTAAAACTCCAGCTTTTATAAAACATCTAAAACAACAACTTTTATCAAACCAGACTCAACAGTCCAACGCACTATACTACTCCAACGCAATCGTCTCTCTCTCTCTCTAATCGTTAATCAGGTCGAACACTGATCAAGAATATTACGCTTCGGAATTGCCGGCGATCAGGGCATCAACTCTCCAGCCGCCCGTGGGAGACTCGATAAAAAGCCAGAGAGAGAGAGAGAGAGAGCGATGCCTCCTCCGGGAAATGACTCCTGGGGCGCGGACGTACGGCCGAGTCGTAATAGTCGTTAACTCGGGAGAGGGTTTAACCCCGAAATTGCCGGCAGTCCCGATATCTTCTCCCCTTTATCGGCGATCGTTTCATGCGAGATTCTTCTTCTTCTTTACGCATCATCAGGCGCAGGAAGCTTTTGTCTTTATATGCGTTTGGCCTGGCGATGATAACGTTTTCAGGACTGATATATCTATGTATACTTGCTCTGATAGAAAAAATTTTATCTGGCTTGCAGATATATGGTCTCTCGCGTAAAAAAAGTCGATGGATTTCTTATACGGCCAGTGGCGTGTGGAAAATTCTGTGAATAACCGGTTTTTTGTCGATAACGGCATAATAGCCCATAATTATCGAACGATAATACCAATAAGGATTCAATGAATGCAGCCAACACACGCTGCAGTCGAAAAAAAAAATTTTAATCAAGCAACACCATCCGAAATGCCCCACCTCCTGCTCTCTCACTCTACGAAAAGAAGAAAAATCTCGGAGAAAATTAAAACCCCATCCCTCTTCCCTCATCCGAACCCAGCCATTATCCCCTTTTTGCCTCGGCAACAAAAGGAGAAAAAAGCAGTAGCTGCAGCGGCGTCTTGCCGAGAACAAACGAGCTATACGGCCTGCTCTCTCTCTCTCTCTCTCTCTCTCTCGCTCTTTCTGTATATACTGCAACTGCGGAGCTTCTCGGGTACATCCACGAGTTTTACAGCGCGGCGCCGAGGCGTGAAAATGATTTTCTGCCGGCGGCCGACGGCTGAAAGGAGGGAGAGAGAGAGAGAGAACAGACAATAACACGCGAGCCAACTTCTCGTTAACCTCCGTCGTCTCAGCATGTGTGTATGTGTGTGAGCTCGAAGCCCCGTGACGTCGACGCGCTTCACACTTCCGTGCGCGCACCGCGAGATATACTCTTTATTATGCTGCTGCAGTTGTTGTTTCGACGCTGTTTCAGAGAGTGTATACTTGAAATTAATAAATGCGGCTTGTTAGGTCTGATGGGGTGGCTAGGAGTATTCTGAGCTTGCGATTGTTGGGGATAATAGAGGTGCGAAAAGCCTGTATATGGATGTATTGATTTGTGCAGCTGGAAACTATATACTCTTGAAGAGAAAACGTATTAGAGCTGCGAGGCTTGCATAAATAAAATATTCTGAAGTGGGGAGCTGAGGAGAGTATTGCTTCGAAATATCGCTATACTCAGTGCTAGCTACAGTTTTTTAAGTATAAAAGTAGACCGTCTGACCATCGCTCGACTTATACTACTGACGCGTAAGCTTCCAAAAAGACACGGGAAAGTATACGTCGATTAAAAACATCAACACTTTGTGAAAAAAAAAAACATTTCCGTCAAGCATGCAAAAGTTGGCCCAACTCCACCCGCTATACGCGCTCGAGAAGCGCACTCTAAATAATCTGGATACTCGAAGTAGCAGCAGCAGCGACAAGACACCCGCAGCTGCGCTCCGATGACGGATTCTCCAAGTTCGCGACGAAAGCTTCGCGCGCGCTAGGATTTATAGCCTGGCAAAAACGACACGGGAGAGAGTATGGATCAATGACACACCGGGTTGCACGTCACCCGGAACTTCGTCCCTGTTTTCCTCCCCGTGGGATAAGCGTCAATTTTTATACTTGGATATATACGTGGTCGAACTTGTTATAACGATGACTAAAATTTTAATTATACGAAAAAATATTGTTAAAAAAATTAATAATCAATGCGAAACGTGAAGCTTATCACACCGCAGAAATCCCAACCTTGACACAATCACGAATTCCCCTCGTGGCCGCACGATTCGCATAATTAGCATTAATCGAACGATGCGGAGAGAGTAGAGCTTGCGGTTTTTGCCCATGTCGTAAAGTCTGGTTAACGAGGGAGAGTAGAATCGGTCCCTCTCTCTCGTCCAGAGGGAATAAGCGGCCGCGTATAAATTTTATTTCAGCCGCGAGGACAGCTCGGATGGGATTAAAATGGCTTTATTGGATGGGCAGCACGAGAGAGAGAGAGAGAAAGAGAGAGAGAGAGAGAGAGAGAGGCTTAATTCTCGAATAATAACGTCGTTCATTTCTATATACGCTTAATTAATGCTGTCTATATACGTGGGACGTAGCTCGCGATGTTTCGTCGCGGAAATTTCAATATCGTCATAACCGCGAAGAGTATATATATATGTATGTAGGAAATGGACGACAGGCGCAGGTGTGGGAGACGATAATTGAGAGAAGCGAAAAAGGAATTATCCATTTATCGACGACTTGCGTTTTATGATTTTTTTACAGCGTTAGATGTTGAGCTTTGTATCGGACTGACAATTTTTACTCAATTTATTTTCTGAAATTTCAAACTTTTCATATATCGTGCAGCAAAATAACGTTGATTGTCACTAGGTCACATATTTCGCAACTATATAATCCTCATTCCGACATAAATCGAGAAACTCTTTTACATCGCCGAGCCGTCTACACGAGCGAACGATGCATTTGCACAAAATGATGTAGTACCAAAGTTTATCGACGCGCGCTCCACTTCTGAGAACTTTAAAAATCCGTCGCTCTATCCCGATCGATCCTGCGAATAATAACAAAAAAGAACAAGACGTATATATCGACATCACTCGTTCTCGCAAATGGATTAATTCGAGAGAAGCAACAAAAAAAAAAACTCGCAGCATCAGCCATCGATCATGTATATACGAGAATCGACAAACCGAATAAAATAAATTCCTACTCGCAATTCTGTCAATAAAAATATCCTCGAGAACAAAAGGGACGCCTGTAACAATCGCTCCGTATATATTCCCGCGTATACACACACATCGATCCACACAGTGTCTCTGCGACACATCTCGAAAAGGCGTTTCCTCTTTCTCCTCTGAGTGAAATAAATAAAACATGTACGCGCGTATACGCAAATAAAGCTCACCTGTGAAAAGAAGAAGCTAAAGCGTCGTCTCGCGAGCACAAAAAGACGGAAGCGCGCATATCCCAACCCAGTTTTTCGAGATACGATTCAAATTGCCGCGGCGCACTGCACGAAGAAGTTGAGACTTCCCTCTCTTTCTCGAAAAAAAAAAAATGACTGAGAAGCAGAAAAAACTTACTTTTGTGCGAGAGCTCGGAACTTTGCTCATTTCCCTTTCTGCCGTTAAACGGCAACTTTTTCAAAGCGCCATCTTTTCAGCTTTTCTCGAGTATACTGTATATATGTACGAAAGAAAGACTTATGAAGTTGGAGCGCATCGGAGGCCGCTTGAAGAAATTACTTTAAACGTGCTCTGCACAGTATTATAGTCGAGATTCTCTAATCCTTACCGTGCGTCTCGAGAAGTAGTCTCTCTGCATGGATAATAGATGCAATTACGTGTGAGGCCCTCGTTATATACGTCTTATTTGCTCTCAGCCCTGTCTCTGATTTCTTCCGGTGTGTAGTAGTCTTCTTTTTTGTTTGCTCTTCCTTTGCGCCAGTCTAATTATTTCTTTTGATTCCTCGCGCGAGGTCTAGGTTAATACTACCTTCTGTCGTCTGCACGTGTTGCTCTCCGCTGTGAAAGAATCTTTTTCTAGGTAGGAAACAATGCAATTATTTTCTAAAGTTACCGGCTTCGTGGAAGAGGATTTACTTTGTTATGCGAAGAATGTGATTAAACAAACAAGATATCCTGATGTACATTGAAAGAAGATCGGATTATACACTTTTCCAACTAAAATGTTCTCCTTGTATATAGAGAGACAGATTTTCGAGTTAATGAAGGGCCGTCACTGACTCTGTAAGCAGTTGCTTGACTTTTTCACTGCGAAAGTTTTGAATGATCCGAAATTTCGAAACGCACGTATACTACGTTACATCGTATAGTATAGTAAATTCAACGTGTACAGAATTAGCATTTCAAAAACTTGTCCATAACTTTTTCGAGGTTGTAAAATACACACGTCTGAATTTTTCAAAACTGTTGCTCAACTTGGAATCCTGTGTTCGAAAATTTGAATCCCTATCGCAGCAGGATATCCCGGAGGGTAAGTCCTGTTACAGACCTTATCTCCGAATAATTTGCCTAACGACTTTGCACACTCGTGTCATAATCGCAACGATCGCAAAGTTTCGTTGACGTTGAGACGGTCGAGTAGACTCGGGACACAATGGCTTTGAGACAATGCTATTAAATACAGACGAAAGGATTATCGATCTTACTCTCTGCTGGGGAGTGTATATAAATTTTTATCGAAATCATTTGGATGACCTACTTTTTTCGGCGCAGTAATTATAAGATGTGTGGAGAATTCGAATTTAGAGCACTACCTTGTTACACATTTAAAAATGTAAAATAATTTAACTGTACATAAAAACGAGAACGAGATGTACACAAGAGCTTTCGTGTGGTCACTCGAAATGTACAATTATTCCAGCTCGAATTTTCACGTGTGGCTGAACGTCGTGTGAACTAGGAAAATTTGCACACGCGATGGGGGACGAATTTAACGAAGCCAGAGACAGCTTCACGAATATCTAATAATACGAAAATTCAAATAGAACACAGAGTTATAAAATTTAAATTTTTTCCTCCAAGCAATCCAACAACAGTTATATTTTCTCTCACGTCCCCGAAGCAAGAGTAGAATCGAATTTTCCGTAACGTTTTCCCTCGTGCACACGATTTACCCTGGGCATGCAAACTAATACACGTCGACATCCAAACACTAAACAAACTCCGTCGCGACGAGACTCCGCAGAGCAAATAGCTGTGCAAAAGCGCAGCAAACCTCGTCGCTCGAAAAAGAAGCAGAAGCGACTGCCGTATAGAAAAAAAAAAGAATTACACACACATACACACACGCTCCAGTCGTATCAGCATCGAGTGTATTCCAGCAAATGCGGCGAACATCGATTTTCCATAAAATCGAGCGTCATCGGGTCTGACGCTGCAGGAATTTAATTACAGGCTAAAACACACCTTGTACATCGGACAGGTGCGAATCGCAATTTGCCGGACTATACTGTTGCGGAATATGAAAATACAAGGGACACACGATGCGTTGGTGATGGGATATCCTGTGTTTTTATGGGCTTTACAGTGATTGACGTTGATTCCGTGTATCATGCGGAGAACTGATGCGTATAATGGTGCGGTCAGAGGCGAAGCTTTTGTGCGTATATAAGCTTGTTTTATGCGTGTTATATTAGGTTAATTGCGAAATCTGTCAGAGGCTTTTAGAAAACTTGACTGCGGTGTACTTGTGCGTCGTGGAGCACAATTTTACAGACAATATAACGCGGAGAGACATTTACGGCCAGTAGTATAGCATTACGTACGTTCAGACCGTTAAACTTCAACTACAGTGGAAAGTAAAGTATATATTAAGCGAGATTCTGAAAATCTAGAAGCTGATTTGTCAATAAAACAATATGAACAAAATTATCCGAAAACAATATTCGTAAAAATATTTTACCCTGTTATGTAGGTTTTAACGAAAATCGAATAGATAGGAAAAAAAAAGCTATTAACCGATTTCCGTTGCGGTCGTGCGGTCCTCATAAAATAATATCGACAATAAACCTCGTGTTTCAATCTGCAAACGTGCGCATCATCAGAAACTATCGATAAATAGCGAATTAATCGGCAAACACATCAAATCTTCCATTATTCACTAATCCAAGCTGAAAATTCTAAAAAAAAAAATTAAAATTCATCTCTGAAAAAGACATAACCATCTCTCTTAACTTCCCGAGGCTTTCGGCATCATATCCTTTTCATTCGGCAGCAAAGAGAGAGCAAAATCCGGGTTAAATGCATTGCGAAATCGCGCGGAAAACACATTGTAAGCGCGTATAGTAACAGCGTCAGGGAGGCGTGTTTTTCCCTCGGCTTTCGGCCGCCTTGAAAGAGGAAGTCTATATATCGTATGTGCGCGCACACGCGAATTTACTTCTGCACTGCTATACTATATTCGCCAGGGAGAAGGTATATAATTTTCGGTTCTTTTCGCGAGGTAAAGGGTATGTGCAGTCGCTTCTTCAAAGAAAGACGAGAGATGCACCTGTGGGAACACGCGGATAGTATATTTACTTTCAAATACGGATTTTTGCGAGGTGCCGCGATGTGGGACGTAAAAGGTTTATTTAAAAAAAAAAATGTTTTTTAGTTGGTGTACGAGTTTTATTTGAATGTCGATCGTTAAACCGAAACGATTGGAAAAATGGCTCACAGCCGAGCTACTGCATAATTACCCGAAACATTGAACGCGCGCGACGTCGGTCGAAAAATCGAGGGAAATTTTTCCGCCTCTCTTTTTCACGCTGTTAAATGACCTTGCTTTTATAGTCTGATGCTCTCTGACCCATTTTTCGTTAGCTCTCTGTCTCTCTCCGTCTATCGGTGTCGGGTCATTTTTAGTTTAGGTATTTCAATCACCGATAGTTATATTTTCATAGCCGATGGTAAATCAATCGATTATACTTCGGAATCTCAGCTCACCAGCTTTATTAAAAGCTTCTATATACTAAACCAATATTTTTAGGGGGAAAAACAGGTTAATTCTTTAAATCATCCAAAATAAAGCCATCACGCCGACTTTCCAGTAGAATAAATATTCCAATCACACACAAAAAGTCCGCCCGGAATAGTAGTCGTCGCAAACGCAGCGGAATAAAACTTCGCTCTGTTTATACACTTGAAACGCGTGCGGCATATCCCGAGGACGAACAAAAACCGCCCACCAACGAAACTTTCGTCAACCAATGCGTCTTCGAGTCTAATGAAATCGGCACGAGTGTCGGTCACGTGGCGCACGCGCGTATATGCAAATGAACTACATAAATATAGTCTATACATGTATGGCGAGACGATTGATAAATGCACATGTAAATTCACGGCATAGCGGCGGTGGCCCACGAGGAGAGAATCGAGGGTAGTATCATTATCGAGAGCAAGCCGAGAGGATCTCTCTAGCTGTTCATTGTTTTATTGTGAGGATAGAGACAATGGCACACACGATGTCGCTCGCACGCGGTTCTTATTCTTTTGTTATTGCTCGGATGCTTGAACTATCGGCGTGGACAATGTTGTTTTGGCCTGAGGTATCGCTGATGTGATTCTTTTTGGGGGTGGGTATCTCTTCTTTTTAGATGATTATGTATGCGGCTGGAATTTTGTGGATTTTCTGCATGCCATAAACGTATGTGTTTTATTTTTATTAAACTTTAGAGAAAATTCAATAACTTTGCGAATGTTTTCATAATATTCTTGATATACCTTTCGTATACACGCGGCGGCAGAGTAGCTGCATAGTTTGTGAAATATTCGAGAAAATGTGGTTTAAATTTAATGCCATTTTAATGGAACATTAATAGCTCTATATCTTCGGAACACGTTCGCTCGCGGAATAACTTTGGGGGATCCACAGTGTACGCCCAAAGCATTCAAATGTGATAGTTTGGGCCAGGAATGCGGTAAACTGTGCGATGTATATATGTACGTAATGGAATATAGTGTTTATCTTATATACAAAATATTATGGCATTTATGTATGGAAAGTAGACGAACGTATGATGTTAGAAACAATAGAAATATTTAGAATGATAAGGGTGCATGTCTATGTGTACATGACTATTGAAAATAATCATGATCTAAATTATGTTCTATCTGTGGGTGTGTGTGTTTACAATGAACACTTCAAGCACGTGGTGGTTACAAAACTCATAGTTTATAGCTCGACAATATATAAATTATTACTGTATATATTATATAGAATACGAAAAAAATGAATGTTTTAGAATAGCAAATGTTAGACTATATCCGATAACTATAGATGAACATACTTAGAAATATTCCAGAATATAGTGCAATGATAAAAATTGCATAATAATAATGAATAAAATAGTAGATAATAGGAATAAGGTAGTATATGCAGTCTATACTACCTTATTGACCTAGTTACTATATATTCGAACGAAATTGCAAAATTCAGTATCTCTGAAAAACACGTTTATTTTGGAATTAATATATTTTTCATTTTTGCAATTTATTTTGTTTGATGTACCAGCACATCCTTTCATATACGCGCAAAAAACGCCTTAAGGGTCTATCGACCAAGTCTTCTCCTTTGATATACTTTGATGCTTTGAATTTCACATTAAACCTCACTCTTGAACTAAGTGAGTTGACTCATCTGCTTGAAATTTCTAGTCTCTCCCCGTCGCAACGATGATCATGATAATTGGGTCATCTAAACAAAGTGCCTCTGCTATTTACAAATTTCTCTAATTATATACGAGAGCTGATGCAGTACGCTAAAAATAGAAAAGTTTTCGTTTGAACAAGCTCATAAAAATAATCATCAAAAGTTTCATAAAGTGTTGCACAACGCGTTCCTTAACAAAAAGCAAGTAATTTAAAAACGCGAATTCCAGCTAAAATGTACATGCTCATGTCCGAGCACGGTACATATATATACAAATGGTAAAAAAGCAAAACCGTGTAATCCGTGTTTTCAGAACTAGAGTCCGAAATAAACAAAGCGTAAAAAAAGCTACGTATGTACATCACGCTGTAACTTAATCTTTTTCGAGCTTTTTCCACGTCCTTTCTCTGCGCCGAATGATTTACGCGTGAAATAGAAACTGAATTTTGAAAAATCGCAATTTATTATACCCAAAAAAATAAGCTCAACACACTCGAATACAAGGTGGAACAATTATCTGCTTACAGATCTCGAAGCTGGTGTCGCACAGGGACAGGCCGTTCCGATGCGAACGAAATCCAGGTGTACTGGCGCGGGTCGGCCAGGGTGTGAACCTCGCGGTCGAGAGGTTCGTCACAGTCGCCGAGACGATAGCCGACGACAACCTTGAGGTCAAACAAGACATGTACGAGGCGTGCAAGGAAGCGAGGGTCGCTGGTGAGTCGACACGATTTTGTTCATTTATATAGCTCCATTGGTATTATGTCTTTATTTCGAATGAAGAAAGTTAATAATAATTGAAAAAAAGTTAATCAATCAATGTACACAGCCCAATAAGTTATAACGATTTTAATTGTTAGTATATAGATAGAGACAGTTTGGTAATTATGTCGTTACGTGTCCCCGAGTTTTGTTCGAGCTTGAGACTGAGATGAGACGTATCAATTAAAGTTACGCAACTCTCACTTCTGCTGTATCACATCAGCCGAGTCGAACTTTCATTCGCAAAGTTTAGAGTGCGTTTTTTCGGACAAATGACGTCACGCGTCCTACTACGTAACGGATACTAGCTCGTATATATGATGCGGTACGTGTGCTATATAGCTGACCTATTTTGAGCTACGGCGGCGGCGGCCCAAACTTTGTGCAGTTTGAAAGGCGCTTATACCTAATTGTACCTGCAGACAATGAGGCTTTTATGTATATGATGATGATGATGGAAAAAGCGAATCGACAGTTTCGATTCGGGGCTATATAGTATAATGTATACGTGCAGAGTATAGAAAGTTTAATATATGCTTTTTTATTATAGAGCATTACACGATACCTACTTTACTCACGAGATTTCACCCTCGAAGATACTGTATTACCTCTTCGATTTATGCCGTAATATTTCGCAGAGAATTCCCATATTGCTCCTCTCGCGCGACTGTATCTTATATATACAAGCGCATGATAAATGGCAGTTTCGTGTGTATCTCGATATGACATTGCGATATGCCCTCTGAGTGGAAAAATATTCTTCAACTTGTATTAGCAGCGCGCGCATTATAATAATCTTCAGACGAAAATCTCTCTAACGAGCTCTCGTAATTCACCGCAGTCTTATTATTTCAATTCCGCACACGTGGAATTTCGAATATTCCACTTTAAATTCCTGCAGCTGCGCAAAAAGTCGCTATCTCTCGAAAATCCAATAGTACATGTCCGACGCGAAATAATTTCCGTTACAGCGAGAGGAGAACTATATATAGTCGGATATCGGAGAGTAGCGTTCAATTAACGCAAGAAAAAAGAGCCAATAAAGACAACAAAGAAGCCAATCTCGCCGCTGTGGGAAGCCGCGTAATCGGAAAAGCATAAAGTCAACACACACAGGGGGAGAAGATCCGGAGTATAGCCGCGAGTTCGTTTTCCGGATTGCCGGGTTAAGCTAGAGGTAGATAAACATAATTAGCCGTGCAGTTGTTTTTTTCTTTTTCTTCTTTTATTATTCCACTCGTGTGTATACGACTGTGTGGACCTTCGCTTCAACGCGCTGTTTCTCGACGTCTAGACTCGAATAATGTATGCACTCTTTAACGACTCTGCAATTTTCCGGCAGTTCGCGCTGCATATACTTTTTCAAAATGAAATGCCAACTTTTAGGTATACGTACCTGACTCGCGTGTAAACGTTATATTTTACTTTGGACGATGATGGTTGGGAAGAAGAAAAAAATTTCTATAACGAGTGCTACGTTTCTTATTACCCTCGAGGGCATATACTTTTTGAATGATCGACTTGATTACCTGGGAGAGGTTTTAGTTCCTGATTGCGGTTCTCGACAAACCTCCCCTTTTTCGGTTTAATTAATCAGTCGCGAAAAGAGATTTACTCGGAGATCGTCGTTTCTACAATGAGCAAAGAAGAAAAAGCTGATGTCGAAAAGTTGTTACGAAAAAAGATTACCCGCGGCGTAAAACGACGTTCGGTCCTAAAATTTTGCATATATACCGTACCTCGTTAAAGCTGACGAAACATATACTGCGAGAGAATTTCGTCCGCCTGTATTGGATACTTTGATCCAAAGCTCCTGCTTTACTCTCCACACTCAGTCGTAACTTTTTCTACTCTCTCTCTCTATCTCCTTTCTCTCTGTCGTCCCAGTTTCCCGCAGAATTTCGAATAAAGAAACACACACTACACCGGGGCAGTCAAAATGACTCATCAAAATTTAACCGATTCAAATCACCGGATAGTGTCTATACATATACACACACGCGCTTCGATCGCAAACTGCTGCGAGAGCGAATTTTCGGCATTAATGCAGTTTTCAAAGTGCATATACAGAGAG
>UCQR01037948.1:16823-35651 GCA_900474235.1 Cecidostiba semifascia
CATATATATAGCGGGGATGACGACGACGGCCGTAAACCCATCCTCCGGAAAACTTGGAGACGGCAGTGGCGGCGGGTGTGAAATTTCCGAGGGAGAATATGTGGATAACTCTCGCAAACGCTTGAAATCATCGCCCGGTTATATTATGTTTGAAGCCCGAGTGAGGATGAGTACATTATATTATGCAGCGGAATTACTGCGTAAACTTTGAGTCGTACGTGACGTTGAATTTGAACGTTGATTTTGTAGGGTAATGTGAAAAAGCTTATACTTTTCAAAGATATTTTATATTCAATAATCGAATCGCAAGTCTGTTTGGTATAATTTTGTTGACATTACACAGATTTGAATTCTAAAGTCTTTGTACAATCGGTGTGCGTATATAGTGTTTGTATATAGAGTCATGTGGCTATATCTTGAACATCAGATTAATCGGTATACAGGTCGAAGGCAATCATTGCATACATAAGCTTTATGCCATATTGGCATAAGCTAAAGCACTATGCCATAATACATCTTACTGAATACCAGAGTGAAGCACACATCGATGCGGAAGTTATAAGCCAATCTATAGCGATAAGCGTTTGCTAGACGTTATATGCCGGCATCGAATATTAATGTAATATACGAGATGATGCATATCGAGCTCTCTGGAAAAGCGTTGTTCTTTATTGAAAAATTCAATAGAATTCAATGTTATCTTTTAACATCGAGCATTTTCGCGAGTTTAAGAGCGTATAATACGCGGCAATTACTGTTAACTTAAGGACTTTGCCGAAGCAAACAGATTAGCGAACTTTTTAATAACTTGAGAGCCGGGTAAAATGCTAGTTAGAATTTATATAAAGTACAAGTGCTTCCAGTGGGAACGAGAGCGCGTTTAAAGCCTCGAAGAAAAATTCTTCCGACTAACTGAATGAACTTGAGTTTGTTCGAGTGTAATAATACTGTGTGACTTTTCACAATATCGCAAAAAAAGTATTATTTCGATAGACAATAATAATAATAATAATAATAATAATAATGTTCCAATTTAATCAATCGACTTTCTAATCAAAAGTCATTTTTCATTAGAATAATATTCCAAACGAAATGAACGTACCATAGAAACGTGATTGAGTATCCAGTTCGCTGACAGTTTCAAATTAGGAGCAAAGCTCCGTATATCGACACTGTATAATTCTCCGTCCAGAAATTCCATTGAACAGGAATCCATTAACTCAGACCGTAGCGAGCTTATTCTTCGATTAGTGGTCACCGGCATGGATTATTTAACGTCAGAGACCTGTTCTCGATTCCCAAATGAACAGTCAAGCCCAAGACTACTCCGGCAACTGTGGTCTTGCTTTGCCTCCAATTCAAATTCGCTGTACTCCTCCAAAGAGCATCGAATATCGAGTCTTGTGAGATACAGCGCACTGATCTTTGCGGTTGTATTCTTTATATGCCAGAAAAAAAAAAAGAAAACTATCGAAAAATCGATATCCTTCGCAGCTTCTAACGTTGTAAACATCAAAATTGTATGTACCTGGCCTCTCATCTCTCTCTCTTGAGCACATTACGCGAGTTCTTCTGAATAAAGCTTCGACTACTCTCCCTTTATCTCGAGCTCTACACATCGGGCACACAGCCCATTATAATTTCAAAAGCCATTCCAAGGAAGAAACTTGCTCTATAATATCGATCTTGCCTACTCACTCGCTCGGATTTCATACGGAGGCGTTAGTGCGTCTTATATAGATATACGTGCTCCATTAACCTCATCGTATAAATTCCGACATTGCGTACAGCTGTTGTACATATACGTGTGTGTGTGTGTGTGTAAGGAAAGGGTTAGCTGCACTTGTATGGAAAAAGTTACAAGGCGAAATCACGACCTTTGGATTTTCACGAGGCTCTACGCGCGTGTATAGGTGGAAACGAAAGTAATGTGACGTTTAGTGTGTTTATAGGACGTCTGGTTAGCCTACTTTGACGACGTTATAATGCATTTCGTTCGTTTTATTTATACGGAGAACTGGTCTGAATAGAGAGAGAGAGAGAGAGAGAGAGATTCGCTCGCGGATGGCCCAATTCCCTCTGTGTGTATGTGTGTACGTGTATGACGCACAAATGGATTATTTTAATTATTGCGACGACAGAGTGAGAGAGAAAACGAGTGAGTATTCTTGTTGGTAAATTAATTTAATTACTTCTGGGGAAATTAACTCGCGCGTTGAATTTAGGCCGGAATTGCTAATGTGCATACTGATAAAGATTTTTACTTTTTTTCTCCGTTGGGATTATACGCGCCGACAGAATTTAAGGATATACATACGTGTCTAATTTGAAAATTAATTTCGTTACGCAGACTATATAGGTTGTGTGTGTACACGCATTGAATTAGCTTTCTTTTGCAAATGCATTGTTCTGTACAAAGGAGCTAATCAAAGCTTGTTAGTTTAATGGTCAACTTGGCGCTCTTCTTTAAAACTCGAGTAATTTTCCATTACGTGGGTGGGCGCGCACTTTCTATCGTATAAGAAGGCTATACAGAGGTGTTTTACGCGGGCAAAGTTCAGTCACTTGGAAACAATGTCGGAGCCGCATGAACGCGTATAAAGAGAGAGAGAGAGCGAAGTCTTTGGATCGATAAGTTTTTCAAAGCTTCCGGGGATATTTTTAGCGCGTATATACATAATAGTTCATTTCTTTTTCAGTGTGTATATGTCTATTCAGATGTGTTGTGTGCAAAAAAGCGTGTATTATTAAGAATTCATAGTTTTTCTTTTCATACTATGTGAATTTCCTTCGACCATAGTTGCGACTTGTACTTTAAAGTCATATCGCGAGGATAAAAAATGCAGCAAGTTCGGTTAATAAATAGTTTATACACTGCAGTGTACAGTTCACTTACTCAACTATACAGGTATATATGATGAGGATTATAAGTCGATGACAGATGATAAGTTTCGAAGCTCAAGTGAACTAACGCAAACTTTCCTCTACAATATTATACACACGTGTCTCCGTCGCGTCGACGTTTTTATACCCTTAATTAGAGAGAGACTAATTTTAGCTATCCTCTGTAAATAAAGTTTTACAATTTCCATTAGAACAAAAAAAAGAAACTTTTTCTCGCGATTCAGTATAGTCCATCGTTTATACTTTATACACACGGACGCGCACACACACGTATACCGGATCGAAGAAAGATAAACGCCATCAATTTGGATTTGTCGGCCAGTAAACTACCCCCTGTATCCCGAGAGCAAAGCGAGAGTTTATAAAACGAAGACTATCAATCGTGGATTTAATTTTCCGGCCGTGCTGGAAAAAAAAAACACAACGGCGATGCAGGACCCGCAGCACTTTGTTTGTCAATCCTGACGGGAAAATCGCCTCTCTTTCCTGAGGAGAAAAAAAAAAGAACTATCGCCAGAGGAAAGACAAGCTTCGACTAATATATACGGAAGGATTTACTGGACTACGGGAAGACTTGCGGAATTCAAGCCGTATCATGAACTCGCGCGCGTGTCTCGTCGTTTATAGGCTTGAACTACTTATTTCGAGAGATAAGTCGTCGTCGATGTGTCTATATTCGTCGAATTTATTATCCTCGAGCGTATACATACACTTGTTTATTGACTCTTTGCGAAGATGAGTTTTCATCTTTAAATTTTGAAATAAAAAAAAAAAAATTATATATCCACGTCCCTATCACAATTTTCGATATAACCCCGCACACTATACCGTCTGACTAAAGCCAACGTTACTCTACTGATCCATCGCATACACACACAGAGCAAAGAACGCTCAACAAATTCCTCCAACTTTTTCATCATCTTCGCCTCACGGAAAATCCAGCTCGACGCGCTCCGCGAAAAGTAATATAGATTTCACAGGCATCAACGCGACACCGCCACCAACGGCCCGATCATCCGTCTTTCGGCACAGCTCCATCTCGACGATATTACCGAATATATATAAGAAAAAGCATCGAAGCGGCTACGGCGGCTGCACGTCGATTCATGCATGGACGACTGTGCGCGTTTCGCTCGCCGCCTAGGGAGGAAATAAAATCCGACGTTTCCTGACCTAGTTTCGGGCCGCTGCCGCCAGTAGCTATACTCCCCTCTCTCCACCTCGGCCCTGAAAGATTTTCAACGGGGCCATCCTGATGCCGGCACGCAGCCGTTACACACGAGACTCTCTCTCTCTGTTTCTTTCTGGCCTGCATTTTTCGACTGGCGAAATGACGAATGGCTTCTTCTCTCCGCTGGAAAGTTGTAGACAAGGTAGGGGGAGGAGGTGTACGTGACGTTTTCGGCGGGGAAAAAATGGGTTAATCTCGGTGGTCGGCCAGTGATTCCGAGTCTACGGTCCGGTTGTATACGTATAGGGATAGAATTTTCTGATTTGTCGTATAGAATATTTTTCATCTATACTACTTTTCAATCTCAGCTTGTTTATATTCTGATGGCGTGTACAAAGATGATGATCTTTGAAAAATGTCGACGATTGTCAGGCACGACAAAAAAGGGTTAATCTTCGAATATTTATCAACCTCTCGGATTTTCGACTGTCGTCTTATATGACTAATAGTCCGAAATTGAATCATTCATCGCCGGCCGTAAACGTCGTATCGATCGGTTATATACATATACACTTGCCTTTCAAAATTTTATTGCCCTAAAATCGCGTCTGTATAGGTATGATAACACAGCAGCAGCACTCGGGCAATAACATTGACCTCAAAAAGCAAGCGCGCAGTCCCCGGAGAGTGAGAGAAAAAAAGCCGCTGCTCTCTTTCAACGCAACGATTATTTTCCGCCACTCACCCCAATACGAGAAGTGCATCACATCCATCCTTCGCTACTACTACTACTACTACTACTGTGTTATATATGTATATCGAGGGAATAAAAAACAAGAGTGACGATCATCTTCCCTCGGCGGTTTTTAGAGAAAATGTCTATCGTATATATACACACACACACGCAATGTGAAGTGGGTTAACGGGGCGTGATTTTCGCGCTTGAATATGTAGCGTTTACGATTCAATTAATCGACGTGTGTGTGAGTGTAATAGTTTTGAATTTTGAATATTTGATGAGACGGCTGTTTGGGGTATTTTTAAAGTCCAAGCTGAAAGTAATTGATTTCGGATTCTATTTTTAACCGAAAAAAAAAATCGGAAAATATACGGCTCGGTATATAGCTTGTGTTATTCTAATATGCAATGCTTTCCGTTTTTCAGAGACGTATACATTTTGTGGAAAATACTATATTTTTAGTGCGGGCTGTATTTACTGTACACAGTGTATTTCATGTATCCTTATATATCTCACGACGTGAAAACACGGCTTTTATAAAATACTATGTTTATAACGCTCTTCTTTTTCCACGAGCTTCTCTTATATCCATATGTATCTTTTTATATATTGAAAACAAAAAAAAAATTATTCACACAATAAAAAAAAATATCGCTTTAAAGTACGATATACCGAAAGATCTCTACGCATAGCACATAGTTCTATAATAAAGCAGAGGTGGTTACCGTGTTCACCGGCGAGAACTTCAAAAGTTAATCAACTATATCGAATTCCATCTCGCATCATCATCATCTCCTGTTATTAATTTGGTTTAACGCAAATAGTTCGCATACCTTCACCGATATAACCCCTCCATATCATATCCACCGAAAATCAATCTCACGCAGAAAAAAAAGAAATCCATACCAAGTTTCGTGTTCGATTCGACATTAACACCCTATACATATACCCACCTGTGTTTGCTCTCTCGCGACACACAGCATAGCGAGAGGAACGAGGTGTTGCGCGCGCCGGGTTATTTTTAGAAAAGAATTCACTTTAAAAAAATCGATTCGCTGTGTCGCGCTCTGTACTATTCCCCGGAGAGTCTTAGCAGGAGAGAGAGAGAGAGAGAGCGAGAACGAGGGAATCGAAATATCGTATACGCATGCAAAAGAGGAGAGAGAGAGAGAGAGAGAGAGCGAAGGGTAAATAGCGACTGCAGCAGCTTTTCAATTTTCGGTAATTGATTTACCCCGCGTTTGTCGCGCTCGACGAGGAATAAATCGGCCGAACGAAATTGCGCTGCTGAATTTTCCCCCGCATTAATTTCCGGAAAATTATGCGACGCTCTCTTTTTTTCATACACACACGTATAGGAAGCTTATGAATTTTTCGCGTTTATCGATGTACCGCATATTTATCGGTTTTTAAAAGGCTACACCGTCGGGGAAATATTTTTAGACAGTATTTTCGTACAACGCGTTATAATCGAGGGAAACAGAGAGAGAGAGAGAGAGAGAGAGCGAGAGAGAGAGAGAGAGAGAGAGAGAGAGACGGAAATGGAATTCATGCGGTTTTGTATATTTTGTAGCAGTAGCGCGGAGCCAAGTTGAATATGCGTGACAAAGGTTCACTAAAAGCCCGGCTATTTTTAAATCGCTGCAATCTTTCAGCCTCGAATGCGCTTCGATATTTTCCAGCTTAAATTTCGAATGTCATCTATACACACAGAGATATATTGCGCTGCCAGAGTTTATTATTTCTATATAGCAGGAGGTAGAACTTTATCAGGGAAAAAATTCGACCTATAGAATAAAAATAACGGTTCACTATTATAATATCGCAAAACTCACGTGTGTTTGCATATACCGGACAAGACAGCCCGAGTTAGCAGTTGAGAGAAAAAAAAAGTACAGCGCCTCGTTGCAAGGATAATGAAGAGCGTTTAGTGAGAGCCGCGAATAAATGAGGACAACTTTCTCCCCCAGTGAATTTATAGTCCCAACAGCTTCAACTCCGAGAGCTATAAATTTCGTGTGAGAGCGGAACGTATAATACAGCCGGTTTCTCTCGGTGTACGTTTGGAAAATCACGACGATATAATTGAAACTCGAGGGATAATTGATACGGAAATTAATCGTGCGGGCAAATCGCTTTCGATCTATAATATATGGATTGATTTTCGCAAAATTCAAAGCAACTCTCGTCCAGTTAAATATTTCCATTTTATTCAACAGCTCAAGACACAATCCCATAAACGACAGCTACACGACGTGGCCGTCTCGTATATGTATAAGAACATAAAGAGAATCCCGGGCGTAAAAAATAACGCCGCATAAGGATGGCCCGACACTCCATCCATAAACCATGAGCTGTTCCCAGGCGATAATAAAACCATTGCGAGGCAACGAGAAGCCAAGCGACGACGACGACTAGCTATTACTGCTGCCGCTGCGCACTTAGTGTCTCGGCAAATCCGATCATTCCCCGGCAATTACGAGAAAGAGCTTTCTCGAGATTCCTCTCTTTTTCTCTACTTTTTCAAAATTCAGCCTCGAGAGCTGTTTTCGTAAAAGTGTTCAACTTTCATATAGCTAATATACAGAAAAATCATTTTCCAACTATTCTCTAAAAAAATTACGCTTTAACAAATTCACGAGCCCTCGGCGTAATTACTCTGCAGCAAACAATATTCCGGCGAAAAAAAAAGCCATTATCCCCCTATTCTGCTCCCAATAGTAAAATAATTCACCGAGATGAGACCACTCGAGAAAGAAAAAAAAACGCACAGCCGAGCGAAAAATCAGCGTATTTCACGCTCAGCCCGGCGTAATACTCCCTTTTTTTCTCTCTCTCTCTCTCTCCCTAAAAGAAAAAAGATAAAAAAAGGGTCGCAGTAGAGAGCCCGAGAGACACTCCTTCGCATTAAACAGAGACATCAGGCGTCGTCTACGCAGTGCTTACACACAAACGAATAAAAGCAAACAATAAAACCCGTGTGATATGGCGAGGAGCCAAAGGAGAGTATAGATGCCAGAAGCCTCGTCGTTATTTCCCTCTTCTGTTGCGCCTCTGAAAAATTGATAGTGTGTAATGGAAAGTAGACGCAAGGTCGCGTATACGTTAGAGAGCTTTCCCATAGTTATTTATTTCGAGGACACAGACACGCACGCAATAGGACAGAGACTGAATTGGGACGTTATTGATGGGGATTACGGGGCAGTAGAGAGAGAGAGAGAGAGAGAGAGAGAGAGAGAGAGAGAGAGAGAGAGAGAGAGAGAGAGAGAGAGAGAACTGACCATTGTTTTGCGTGCCGGTAAGTCGGTCATGTCGGCTCTGGCTTTGATTTAACAGTGTATATCAATTCCGGCGTGTGTAATCCGGGGAGCCGTGAGTGTCCGTCCGAATAATTTATCGTTGTAAATCTTACTCGCCGTCGGTTTATATGTGATGCGTTTACAAGCGCCCCGAACTTTTACATCGTTCGATTGATTCCGATAAAACGGTCGGCTTTTAGCTTTTATTGCTCTCGATCTCTCTCCCGGAGCTTTTATTATTCTTGCATTAGAGAGCTTTCCAGAGAGATTACCGCCGACGAGATTGAATATCCATTATCAAAGCTTCGTCGCGAAGTGAAATAGGATCGCCTTTCGGATTTGTAAAATGTAGCCACATGAACGAATAAGAGTTACGCGACGATTTTAATCGATTCTCCAGTATAGCTGCATGCTGTCGTGTATATCGAACACAGGTCTTTCAATTTTCTCGCTCTCGGAGCTGGTATATTAAAAGGAACGGCAGCAGGTGTCGCTATTCGGTCTACTAATAACCGAATCGATCGGCACGTCCCGTGCGAAGGAAGAAAAAAAAAATTCGCGACCAAGCTGCAGCAGAGCGTCGACTATTTTTAAGCAATATACCTTTTGAGATCGGGTCAAGTTAGCTTACAAAACATTCAACAGCCTTGCGGTCGAGCGATTCACACACGCGAGTGTATGTAATGTGTTTATGGATTTCGTGTGAGCAGCGGTTGAAAGGAAAAGGGCTTTCGACCGCAGTTTACGTACTCCACTCTTCATTCGGTTGATGCTTTTGAATGAAAGATTTCGACGCGTCTGACCATTGAGGTCCTTTTCTACTTGCTGCAGGATGTTAACAATCCATTAAATTTTCACTTATGTACAGTGTATATCTTGAAAGTTAACTGCTTTGGGTAAACACACTCGCACGATCCTCGTTATTATTCTTATAAGCAGTCATAGGCAGATGAAAATCAGATAAGTGTTTCCAGGACTGTTACACGCAAACTTGCCAACGACGACAATTCGTCATCCAGATAATTATCTGGATAAAGTTATCCGGATAACCAGCCATAACTGCTCACAAGTTTACTCCAAGACGTACCTTAGCAATCATCAGCGATACAGACCAAACTTTCTCTCCGCACAGCACAGTAGCGTCTAATCCCCTCTTAAGCATTTAATTTCATTAGATTTCCACGCAGATCCAAGAGATAGAGAGAATATAAGCAAACACACATATCCCTCGCGTCCTGTATATAAGAAAAACACAACGGGTGAGCTTCTCCTCTCTTTAACCTACCGTGAACTATAGGTACACTCCTTCGAGAGAAGTAGCGAAAGAGGGGACGAAAGGAAGTAGAAGAAGAAGAAGAAGCTCTTTGAGTTATTTGCTCTTTCGACGGGGGAACAAATTAACTGCCGGCCGGGGAAACAACTTTGCGGTCTACTCTATATATGTCTATAGTATAGTAGTAGCGCGATATATAGCTTCTCTCGGTCAGCGACGTCTTTTCGAAGGAAATATACACTAATTAATGCGCGCAGCTGGTAGTAGCTTGTATATGTACGGGAGCTTGCAGCTTGGAAAGTGGAGTTTCTTTGACGTGCAGTCAGGTATGAAAAGCGTTTTGGAAAATTAGCTTTTTGAAGATTTTATACGTATATACGCGGGTATGCGAGTATAGAGGAGTGGAATTTTAATGAATTGTTGCTCTCGCTTTTTCAGCTGGGTAAAACAATCATATTTGTACTTTTTTTTTAGCGGTGAACGCTTTGACGTTGTAAAAGTGACGTTATAATATAACCATCTGAATTTCGAATTCAACGACGCAAAACAAACGATCCTCTTTCGTCTCGATCACCGCATCATATAATTAAATGTTCATGCATCACGAGAGCGCTCTCTGTCACAAATTAATACACAAAAAAGATTTTCCTTCAATAACTGCATCAGCACACAAAATTCCACGAACTGCCCTTATTTCCATTCCATATTCTCCGCAGCCAGTAGTATAGCGCGCGCAGCGAAATAAGCGGAAGTCAAACAAACCGGTAATTCGCAATCGCGCAAACAAAGCTCGCCGAGCTTGCAGCGCACACGTCAAGTAGTAATTCTACTCTCCTTATCCTTTCTTCAATTTATGAATTTCTCGACGAAAAGCACACACACACACATAGCCCTTCACCTCACGCAATCTCCTTGAGCCAGCAGTAGCATCAGCAAGGTTTTCTATGCACACACAAAAGAGCACTGCACCTATATACAATATACCTTCGACACCTTGGTATAATGGTAGTAGAAGCAAAAATAGGCATCGCCACGCCGGCTCATCCATCAAAATCTTCCTCGCGTGAATCTCAGCAGCTCTGATGCATCTTTCTCGAGGAAATGAACTTGAAAATTAACGCGCGCCGCGCATATCAGTTTGGATTTTTACGACGTCGCGTGACTTTGAAATTTCCCGCTATATACGGCGGTGGTAGTTACTACTACTACTGGAATTATCCGACGGTTGAATCGAGGGTGGAGCAGTATACATAGTAGATGTCTATCGCTTAGGCCGGCTTAGGTCAAGGTGCATTGAGCCGACGTGTATAGACGTGTCTTTCTCTCTCTCTCTCTCTGCGTATATGTACATGCTACAGTATAGCGAACGCTGGCGATATATAGCCCACCTCTATCTGCATGAAGCCCAGAGCTCTCTCTCTCTCTCTCTCTCTCTCTTCGGCGCGTATGGTTTCGTTATCAAGGTGACTTAATAGATTGCGCGTCGCACGCTTAATCTGTTTCGACGCGCGCAAGCTGCTCGTCTCTTTGTGTGCTGCAGCTTTTTTCTCTATACCTCTCTCTCTCTCTCTCTCGCTTCGTTCTTTTTTTTTCTTCGCAGTCAGCTATACCCGACACGCCCACACGCGCTGTGTGTATAATGGATTTATAACGGATATCTTTAATGCGTTTTGGATGGCTTTGCAGTATATATATAGAGAGAGGCGACGACGATCGGTGGGAGAGTGTGATATCGCGTCGTCTGTATATGGAGATTATTAATAGTTGAGAGCGTTTTGCTGTGCGCCGGGTGAATATATATGAATTGACGCGCGAAGCTTTGTTTTATTCTGCGCGCGGCCATTAGAGCGTGTAATTTTCGCTTCTAATTGCGTAACGACGCTCTGTGGGTGGAATGAATGATTGTGCAGTGTTTTATTTTCTCTTGTGTTTTGGAATTGCTCAAAAAGCTGTATTCGCTTCTTTGTAATTCAAAATACTGACGGTGACCTATATCTTTCCGAGAGAAAAGAGAGAAGAGAGCGTTACCGAAGTCGAACACGAACGATATTGTCATGTAACGCGCAGAGAGAGAGAGAGAGTTCTTCGAAGAGATTGCATTTGTACATTTGAATTTGCATGTCACGTAAAAAGTGACGTAATAACGTTCTGTAGGGCGCGGCGGGATATTTGAATTTTTATTATAACGAGAGAGTATAGGTATACTTTATTCCCTCATATTCACGTGTCGATCAAATTTTCATGCAATGATCGGTTTTCATCACCGTCAATCACGCATATGTCGAGCGGTTTTATTGAAAAATTGATTGCCCCAAAATCAAGGAGAGGAAATATGCATTCATCCGCACGCTTTAGTTACTTCAATCGTTCTTTTTCAAAAGCTTTTCAACATATTTACATTCAATAACGAGACTCGAGAGCTTTCACGCGAACGTAGATTTCCCGTAGTAGTATCTCGACAATTCCTCATCGCGTTTCGAGTGCAATCTCGATGGTGAAAAAAAAGAAAAAAAATAGAAAACGACGAGGACGAAAAAAAAGAAGATAAAACGGAATGTGAGCATCGACCGACAGCGAATTCCTGCGCGAGGATTATCAAATTCCCAAGCCGAATGTACAAAAGGCCATTGAGAGAAACGATCAAAGGTGATATCGTGTATCGCTTTTCTCCCCTCTCTCTCTCTCTCTATATAGATTGCTTTTCTGCGGCTTCAATCCGCCATTGATTGAGTCGAGCACAGGAGCTTCCCCATTGTCGAGAAAAATTACCGCGTCGACTGAATCGAAAACACATGAAAAAAAAGCTCCACGGCCATTTCACAGTCTATGCACTTGTCGCGACACACATAGAGAGAGAGAGAGAGAGAGAGAGAGAGAGACAGAGAGTATATAATGTGAAAGGTCACTCTGTTTTGATCGCAATAACGCAGCAGCAGCGACGCTTTTATTGCGCTCGTCTTTTTGGCTTATAAAGAGAACGCCGCGGGAGCCAAAGTGCCAGTGTATATTTTATACCGAGCGACTATCGGCGTGCAATTTTAATAACGGCGACGTTTAAATGTACAAAGTCGCGCTTATTTCCATACCCACACACAGCCGCGTCTGACTATACACCGCATTGTACTACTCGAAACTATTATATACCCCCGAAGCTATTTCAAAGAGAAGATTATTAAGGTCGAGAAGCTTTTTATTTTTTGTTGAGTATATATTTGAAAAACCGCGAGCAGTCGAAAATACAGCCACATCAGTTATCATTGTAATTTCACATATCCCACCGCGAAATCTTTAAGGCTCTTCTTTTGCTGCGGCAGAAAAACTTTACGAATCGAATCCTGGTCAGCAGTATAGCAGCAGTATAATAACGGCGGGCCGAATATCGGAAAATCCGACTGGAGCAGAAATCGCGTTATCAAAGGCCAATGCTATTGCGAGTGAGCTGACCCAGATTTGAGCCAACGGCGCATCGGTTTCTTGCTGTATATATTCGGTAATCGAGTTCTGATAACCTCGAGAGCTCATCAGCGTTTACCTACTTCCTCTTTACGTCGTAAACATGTTTGCCGAGAGAGAGAGAGAGCAAACAAAACGTGGGACAGTATATAGAGGGGAGCTTTAGAAATATTATGAATGAGCTGAACGGATGAAAGCAGTATAGGTGGAGTATTAGTATTGGTTACTTTCGGATATGGCAGTTCTTTAATTCGATATTTTTTTTTTCCTGATTTACTGCGCGAGCATTTAATCTTGATCGAACGAGAGATTTATGTATGCAGTTGTTAATGTTGCCTATAAACGCCGAAAGGACGAGAGGAGCGAAACTTGTGATTATAAATTAATAATTTATAACGGTTTTTATTAGAACAGACACGATACTCGCTATATACGTACTATGTGCATTCTTTATCGGGACAAACGTGCTCAGCGACGTATATAAAGATAAATTGATCCGTTATGTATGCGCGCGCGGCTTGTGCAGTGCGTGTGTCTGTGTGTGATGTAACGAAGTCGACGGTATAACCGTTTTTAACTGCATCAGGGTTAAATTATTTATGCATTTATGTCAGAGAGCGATAAATATCAGGGAAGACCGTATCGGTATTTGTTATAATTAACGTGTGTTATCTGCGTAGTATCATTAATGACAATATACTCATGGAGATTCAGCATAATAAACTTCGTTTACGATGTGATTTGCGAGATGATCATATCCGCAGTTTATTATACAGCTAATTGATTCGAAACGAACATTAATTTTCCTTTCTCGTATTATTATTACTATTATATCTAGTGTTCAATATGATCTTGCAGAGAGAGAGAGAGAGGGAAAAAGGGTATATTCAATATAGAAACGGCAAACGATCGTTATTTACGATATATACTGCAGGAAGTTTCAGACGTCAGTCAGTTAGTTTGACATGAACAAGATCATATATCAATAGTCAATCTACAGTTAATAACCTTTTGATATAAACTCCAGTATATTATTGACAGATCCTTTGAGCAGGCGATTGCATGTCCAAGACGGTCGATAGCTCGACATCAATCAGAATTAAACGAAGAATTATTCAATCATCAACACGTGAAAACTATTTTATAGCTCAATATATTGTACAACAACTGGCCAAAAGCACATCATATTACACTCATTAAATCCGAAACGACGAGATCGACAACTCAATAGAAACTGAAAACAATAAGCAAAGGGTTAAATCCACTAGCCCGCGTAGACACCCCTCATTGTCCCTCTAACTCAGTCCCAGAACAAAGCACACGAGGAAGAGAGAGAACGCTCACCTCTCGCCCGACTAGAAAAGAAAAAGACTCGTCTCGCCAAAGTCATTGTCGCGGGAGTTTGCTAAATATATCGGCTAATTCAGGAAATAGCTGTTTAACGAACCCCGAAACGGCCTTTGTATAGCCGCGTAATTCAAAACCATCGATCGAAGATTGCAGTCGCTATATGTAATATGAAAGGCAACGCCTTTATATAGAAGAAGGGGCAGTAGCTTTGTTTGCCGTCGGCAGAGGGAAGGAAAATATGAGCCGTTGAGTCGCGAGCTTTTGTTTATTCAAGCTCGATTATCCCAAGTAATTAATAAATATTCATTCGGGGAATTGCCGGCGCTGTGTCTTGAGAAGCCGACGATATGTGCAGACGATCGATATTTCTCGAAATAAGTATTTTTTTTTTTTAATGATCATGCATGAGATCATCTCCTATATCGATTTGCTACTCTCGTTCTCTCTTTCTCGTGCAGTATGCTACTGTATAATTTGGGCTCGAGGTTATAAATAGCATTCAGGTTACGCGGCGCACTTTTACGGCCGGAGAACGTTACCGTGAACTTGTGAATTATTCATGGATCCTCCGGCGAGTGCATTATTTATTTATCGCTTATTTTAAAAGAGTGTAAAAACTGGGGATGATTCATATAAGATGAATATTGATGGTGGCTGAGAAGTGGAAAAACTCGTGTATTATCAGATATGTGATGACATTCCTTCTTTTCAGTTTCTAACCTCAAAACTTAATTGTAACTAGTTTCGTTTATAAAAATGAGAGCGCTTACAGTATTGTATTTCATTGATCAGTCTTGATGAGCAGATAGAACAGGACTTCGAATTCCAAATCATCAGGGTAGACTGCAGTTATAGCATAAGTGGCCCAAGCAGTAGATCCAACAAGGCAGTTTTGGCATAGCGCTGGCACACCGTTATACATATAACGGAGAGTTTAAGGTTTAAACGGTGGGGCTGGTGGCACACCCGTTTCGAAATGTACTATATTGATTCATTAAGAGAATTGAATAAAAATGTATTTATCATTAAATTTTATTTGACAATACTTCAAACGACAATGCCTCAAGATTACTTTGGCAATTCTAACCTCAAAACTTCAGAGCATAAACCTAGCTTTTAAAAAAATCGAACAACCCACATTACAATTATATCGTAAAGGTGAAAAATTAAAAAAAATAAATTGTGTCTGTTGCAGGATCGGCCATCGAGAAGCTATGCGAGCGCGCGATGGAAGAGAGCATGACGGACAGGGAAGCCGTGGTGCGAGCGGCCAAGTGCCTGCTGGGCTCGGTGACGCGAGTCCTGCTGCTGGCCGACATAACCGTAGTCAAACAGTTGCTCATGGCCAAGGACAAGGTGGCACGTAGTCTGGGACGACTCGAAAGCGTCTCGAATTTTACCGAATTCGTCAAGGCCTTCAGCCAGTTCGGCGCCGAAATGGTCGAACTGGCTCACATGACGGGCGACCGACAGGTATTTTTTCATTTTAACTATGACTGATAACTTCAAACGCGATCTTATTGTCAGTTAATTAAAAAAAGTTGATTCATATTTGAGGTTAGGAAATTAAATATCGCGCCCTTTTCAGCGAGTGAACATAGCTGCGAATCGAAAGAAAAAACGTAATGAATTCATTAACAATATAGTTTTCAACTAACTAAATATGAACAATCAAGTTATTCAAAAATATTCATGTCATCTTTCCAAAAGAAGAACAGAATTTGTATATTGCTCTTTCGTAATAGCCGATGCAAATCGAAGATCTCGATTTGCATGATTATGAGTGTGATTCGCGCGAAAAGGCTTCCCTCAAAGAAAAGACTGACGATTGCGTCACTATAATACATATACATATATACATACAATACCGGGAATTGTCGTAATGGCTTTCGAGAAGACATTACCGCTGCACAGAATTTTTAATTATACGCGGTGCAAACTCTATCGGAAATACCATGGCGTAACTTCCGCGAAACTATCGTTATAAGAACGACTTTCCGATGAAATTCTTCCGTGTAATCTCGCTGAGAAACGCTCGACGTGTCATTAAGGTTTATATTAAAAAAAAAAGAAAGAATGAAGATTTTTTTCAAACTACACTTTTTGCGAATAAAAATCTCGCTGCGAGAATTAATTTGCTTTTCCGAAAGAAAAATAACCGTCGTAACTGTCAGTAGCAGTAGGCAGTGTGACTCGTGTCTCGTAATTCACAATATGACATATATAACAACCGAGAACGAAATTGACCCCTGCTTGACAGAACGATCTGAAAGACGAGAGGCGACGAGCTCAAATGGCGGCAGCGCGACAGGTCCTGGAACGAAGTACGATGATGCTGTTGACGTCGAGCAAGGCCTGCCTTAGGCATCCCGAGTGCCCCTCAGCCAAGGAAAACAGGGACACGGTTTTCTGCCAGATGAGGCGAGCGATGGATCTCATTCATTACGTCGTCAAGGACGGCGTCCTCGACTGCAGCGAATCCACCTACTCCAATTCACAAGTAAGGATTCGTTTCAACCCCTTCATTAATTGCTCTCTTGCTCCTTTCCTTCCTCTATACTCTCCCACCCTCTCTCTTCTATAGAAACTTCTCTCTCTATCTCTCAACCTCGAGTGGACGCTCGAAATTGATATAGTTTATTTTATGATGCCACGTGTCATGCTTTTATTATATTGTCTCAATTTTCCTGGAAAACGACAATTCAACCGCTGTTATAATCAAACACGAAGCGGGCCGTGAAATTCGAAGCAAAACATTTATTCGCGTCTCGGCGCGCAAACAGTGGCTGCCAGGGTAAACAATGAGACGAGCTATGTATGTTCACAGAGTCCACAGCAGGAGGACTGGGACAGCAGTACCGTGTTCTCGGCTTTGAAACAGTTCGAGAGGCTGGTCGAGTCGACGCGGATGACGCTATTGTCAGCGGGTTGTCGTGAGACCCTCACCGCGGCGCTGGACGTCGTGGTCGAACGTACCCAGGACTTCACCGACAGCGCCTACACCAGCCACGAACATAGAGAAAACATTCTGCTGCTCTGCGACAGGGCCAAACTCGAGCTTAACACATTACTCAGAGTCGGCAACAGTATGGTATGTGTATATACTTACTTTGCGGGACGGTTTTCCTTGCTTCTATACGAATCGACAGACATAAATGAATTCTAATTAATTTTTCGTCATATCTCTCTTTTTTAATGAGAATTCTGATCGTGTCTGCATCCAATCATATCGGAAAAATATTCTAAGATCAAAGAGAAACTGATTTCTCTGGGTCAAACCTTTTTCACCCTATATTCCAGAAAGTACTTGGCTGATTTGAATATATAGTGCGCCTCATTTTTTTGTTCTTTTTATTTTACATTACTTGCATGATATATTAGAATGAAGATATTTGAAAAAGAAAACAAGCACAGTTAAAATCTTCGTAGCTTCTAAGCCAGTTTAAATTTTCGTAGCAGTTATAATTTTTGTAACAAATTTAAATAAAGAATGCTGATAAACGGTCTGACGGTCTGACCATACTCAACAATTTCTACTTGTCACAGCAGCACGATTGCGTTTCAATAAGCACATCAGCCTTTCTGGGGGTATTATTATAGATATACTAGAGGAGTATTAGAGAGAACAATTTCTGAATGAGATAGTAACGCATAGTTGACCCCTTAGAATTTCGAGACGAACAGCACGAGCTCGCCGAACTCGGAATTGGACCAGGCAATACTGGGAGTATTGCGGGCGACGCGCGACCTTCGCCAACAACTGTGTCAGACGACGATGGAGCAGGCCGGCGATCTCGGGCAGGTCACAAAGGCCGGACAGGAGCTCGTGTCGACCATCCGGAATCTCGCGCTCGCCAACGATATCGACAGATTGCAGGAAAGCAGCGATCGATTCCACGAGTACATTGAGCACATACTCGAGGTGAGGATGAGATTATCATCGGCACATTTATTCATGACGTTATTAGCCCGGCCGTCGCTCGCGTATAAGATAATTTTTCCACTTCTTATTTCTCTGTCGGAAATTTAATCGAACGATGCTTATTGAAAATCCAGGTCTGCAAGCTTCTGAGACACATCGCGCTCTCGGAATCCCTTCAGGTCTCGGCGAAATTCACGGAAATCAACCTGCGGATATACGGACCTCAAGTGGTGACGGCCGCGCACACGTTAGCGAGGCATCCCACCAGCAAAATCGCCAAGGAAAACCTGGAAGGTTGCTTGAATATTATACGTCTCTGATGTGTAACAAAAAGAAGAAGAAGGTGACGATTACCAACTCGCTGTTTTTCTTTCTTTTTCAGTATTCGCAGACATGTGGCAGTGGTTAATGTCAGACGTGACGACCGTAGCGAAAGACGTTCTTGAATTGACTCAAAGTCGACCGGAGAAGCAAGTCTACATGTCCCTTCCACGACCAGGAGTAAGTACACAAACGATGATTAATTCGAGTAATCCATCACACTGTAATACAACGAAAAACCGTTCACATCCGCAGAAGCACGGGACAACCAGCAAACCTCTGAAACCGGTGAGGCTGGACAGCGAGGAGCAGGCGAAAATAGCGAAAGCCGGCCTCGAGATGAAGCGCATAACCTCGGAGATGGACGCCGAGACGGAAAAGTGGCAGGAGAACGGT
>UCQR01037948.1:44709-64236 GCA_900474235.1 Cecidostiba semifascia
ATATTAAACGAAGAAAAAAAGACGTAAAGTTGCTGAATCTGGCGAGTCGATGACAATCCCGTGTGTTTAATTAGTCTTTAAAAAAGAGTAAAAATCTGCACGCGAAAGATGACGATGATGATGATATGTGACATTATAGTAAAAGTATCTTGCATATATAGTATACCTAGAACAACGCTACTTGAGCATACATTCGACGATTTAAAAGAAACAACTAATTCATTCCTCGTCACGATGCAAACATTTAAAATTTCGAAAGCTCTCGAGTATTATGGTAAAAAAATGCGTATGCACGTCACTCGCGACATCAAATTCTATTCTATACGAAACTCTCTCTAAACGATAATTTATCGCTACTTAATAACTGTCTACACATCGTATACATTTTAACAAAAAAAAAATTGCCCTTTTCTCTCTAAGTGTGAAGAATAGTCTGTTTGTAAGAATGCCTTTTGCCTATACGAATTTTTCGTAAATAAAGATGAAGAAAAAAAAACATTGAATATTATTATATAACGGACAAAAAAGTAGTCACGTTAATGAAACTCTCTCGCTTGAGGACTGATTGGACGCGCACAAGTATCGTTCGCATCAGTGCTTTGATTAAACATTTTTTAACAAAAACGAACAAAAATTCAGCGCGAAGCGCATGCTCGATCGCTAAGTATATATTTATTCGCCTACAACTTATTATACACACTTACGAAATTCCGTGTCAAGTAAAAACAACAGCTTCAGCCTTTTCGATCTTTGTATAAGCTCCACATTATAACTCTGCACCTATACCGTTACAAATTGTCGCTATTATGATTTATTATCGAACCGTTATATTAATGAACGCAAAAGCTCGATTGATATGAATTTTTACAAACGCATATGAACGATATGTCGAACAAAAATAAAAAAAAATAAAGGAACAATGCCACCGTGCAGACTTGAGATTCGGAGTGTACATGTACATAAAAGACAAAATGGGATTAATGATTAAACGTTTATTAAACTGTAAGGTGTAATGTGTAAGGATAAAAAAAAACTTAACGGATTAATAAGATCACTCGACTGATGTAAACCAATAAATAAATATACTGAAGATATGATAAGAAATGGGAAAAATATACGTACCAATACTGTATAACTTTTCTTCGTGGATCGAGCCGCACCCTAATATTGTAGGCCGAATAAAAAGAAAAGAATAGAAAAACACACACACACGATTAGCAAATCTCATCTCGGTATAGGATAAAAAAAAAAAATAAAAGCATAGGCGTAACTAGATTAAACAAACGATGGTGTCATATATTTTGTGAGTATAATAGCGAGTTTATCGTGGAAGCCCATAGGATATCTTGCCTCTTCGCCAAAATAACTCGAATCACGCGGGCGAAGGGTCAAGATTTTTCGATACGTGTGGAGAGACGCGGATAAAAGAAAAAAAAAACTAAATATAATATCTATAATCTCGAGTTTGTATATTAAAAAAAATAATAATAATAATACTAACAATAATAAGAAAGAGAAACTTTACATTCTTTGCATTGTGTGTGTGTGCGTGTGCAGCGTCTTAAAACTGGCATCGATCGACGCGAGCGATTCTCCCGAAGAATTTTCAGAGCAGCCAATCGCGCGCATTGTCCGATTCCATATTGTCTACTCACTGTTTATGACTATAACGAACAAAAAAAAAGAAAAGATGAAAATCACGTAAAATTAAAGTAACAACAATAAGTAAAGAAAAAAAAGTATATATTGATTTCATTCGCGTAAATGTCTTTGTCATGTCGTAAAAAAAAATAAAGCGTATAAGAATTGAAGCGAGAAAGAGAGAGAGTAAATCGCATATGAAACCATAGTCTTCCTGCGTCGATGCTTGAGCGGTGTGTGGCGTTGAAAAAGCGCGAAATTTTTTCCATTATAATATGAAGCAATTTTGAGTCATGCGAAAATTCAACTATAGCAGCGTGGCAGCGATGTGTTTAAAACGAATCTGTGTGCAATGTTCAAGGTATATATTATAGAAGACGAAGATTTTGCTGGCAAAAAAAAGTACCAAAGACGAAAATAAAAAAAAAACATGTACCTATCTGCGGTGTACAGTGTATAACAACGCTCGACCGTAATTGATTTGTATATGTGTGTGTGTATGCGTGCGATGCCGCGATAAGAGAAAGAGAGGTATATAGCGAATATCTAGCATAGATTTCGTACTTCGTATTTCAATGACATTATTATTACTTCATTATGTAACGGAATATCGTACTCATGAAGAGAGAAAAGAGCTGACGATAATAAGAAAAATAAATTATTGTATCTGAAATCGCAAAAAAAAAGAAAGAAAAAAAAACAAGTAAAAACAAAGGGCTTTCTTATTTATATACCGACACACGTGTGCACGTTTCTCTTTTTGTACAGCTGTTATTCTCCTATATTATATACGCATTATATATATACGTTGCGCTCAAATTCCTATACTTCTTTTCATTTCAATTCATATATCTTTGAATATTTCTATGAGAATATTTATATACCGAGTGTGTATGCAAGCCAACTTTCAATCGGACTACTTTATTAAATACTGCTTTATTAAAGAAATATATAAATACACTATAAAGTGACTTTTTCTTTACTTATCTTAGTTTCATTGACGATTATAGCTTTAGTCATCCCGCAACTGTATATTCCTTTTTTTTCAAATTATCATACAACAGAAAACTTTTATTTTTATAAATCATCATAATTGACAGGTAAGTGAAGCTATAACCCTTATCAGATAAGTCCCTTAGCCTCACTATCGCCCGACGATACAAGACCGGCGGAGGGTAAAATCGTCCGCGTTATACACAGCTGACGTCATGCGCCAAAGGGATCGAAAACACGGCGTAGCTTTGCGTGTCCGCGCGCATCGAGAATAGCTGCAGCAGCGACGTCTTCAGTGGGCGTACGACACGCTTCGTCTGGCTTTTCGACGCTGCTGTCGTTTTTTCTTCTGCTTCAGTCTACAACATTCGCTGGACATGATTCTTTGAGTTTTCGCGGCTGATCGAGCTGTATTTTTGGGTGAGTACTTGGATTTGTCGACCTCGTGTATATAGCTGAATGGGTACATACTACTTTGTAGTGGGTAATAATAGAAGCTTACTAGTGGCGAGAATAGCTTCTGACGTTCGCTTATATTATTGTCGTACGAGGGATCTGTAGGATTTATTTTCTGGAATTCCATATTTTTACGGAATTGAATTAGAGGCAAATCAATTGGGTAGCCACTGCTGAGATGAGAAATTGTTGCTTATGAATTTTGTAAATCAGTTTTTTGTTTGATCAATTGCGTATACATAAAGCTGTGCAAGAAATGTATTGAAAGGACTTCCTAAAATATGTTTATAAACAATCAGCTGAGACTATCATGATGTTCAATAGTATGCTTATAATAAACCACGTTTGAAAGAGATTCTAATTTTCATCGTTTTCTGGTGTATTACTATATAGATCCGAGAGTGAAAGAACATCGAATTTCCATAACCATGGCAATCGTGGAGGAATCCCTCACTCTTGAAAGAGGTAATCTATAATTAGACGTAGTCGATATATGTCTCTGTTGGAAGTATTTTTTGTCTTTAAAATAACCCATCCTATTTTAACAAAAAGCAAAGATACACATTTAAAGACCACTGAAGGTCGTCGGAAATTATTAAAAACTTGACATTTCAATCTGTGTGATATTTTCGACTTTGTTTACAGACGTCAAGCGATCCATCGAACTGTTGGACAAGTTGCAAAAAAGTATGTACTCTTGTAAGATAGTTTTAATCAATCTGTCAGTCAGGAAAATCACTCAATAATTACAGTCGTTTTTGCAGGTGGAGAGATTCCAGCTACGAAGTTGGCTGCGCTGCAAAAAGTTTTACAAAGCGATTTTTTAAATGCCATTCGCGAAGTTTACGAACACATTTACGATACCGTCGATGTTCAGGTATTGCACACTTACACATTATACTTACATATACTTTTTTTTACTAAACCTTATACATATTTGAAACAATAACCTATTTTAACCACGAATCGAAACAATTGTCAACTAATTCTCGCTCCAACGAAATTCAATTAAAACTAGTCAAGCCCACAGTTAACAAGGCCACACAACACTAGTCTAAGCAACCTCGAACTAATGCAATAAAACGCTAGACTGCACCCCGTAATCAGGCCGCATTCATCTCTCCCAAGCAGGAGAAATCGATTTTCAAACTTGCTTTCATCTGCACGTTCACAGGGTTCTCAGGACGTGAGGGCGTCAGCTACGGCCAAGGCGACGGTGGCCGCTTTCGCCGCGAGCGAGGGTCACGCGCATCCTCGAGTCGTTGAGCTGCCCAAGACCGAGGAAGGCCTGGGCTTTAACGTCATGGGTGGCAGAGAGCAGAACTCACCGATTTACATATCGAGGATCATACCGGGTGGTGTGGCTGACAGACACGGTGGCCTCAAACGCGGTGATCAGCTGTTGTCGGTTAACGGAGTGGTGAGTGGATGACTGATGTAATTTTGAGGTCATGGATAATTTTGTGGATGATAAACTTACGATTTATTTTTATGTTTCACAGTGTGTCGAAGGAGAGAATCACGAAAAAGCTGTGGAATTACTGAAGCAAGCTCAGAATTCGGTCAAACTAGTCGTACGTTACACGCCGAGGGTTCTCGAAGAGATGGAGATGCGCTTCGACAAGCAACGAACTGCCCGTAGACGTTCGCACGTACCGTAAACTTGAGAAATGCCAAAACTGACACAATGAATATAGTAACGTTTCCTAAGAGTGATTCAAAATTACTTGCACCAACGACATTCGTCACACACACCTCATGTGGTAGAACTTGTACACCTTCGTATATATATAGAGAGAGATCTGATCTGATGATCGTTTCCGGAAGATTGTTGATGTATTATACTGGTCGTAAATGTAATAGCGTTTCGAAAGTTTTGGATGATGCGTTGGACCAAATTTTCATTGCGTTTACGTATACTTATTGTGAAATTTCAGACACTTTCAGTATATAATATATCCCGCATTATTTATAGCACCTGAATGTTTATATTACATATACATTGAAGATTTTTCTTTTCTCTGCTCTCATGTGTACTCTCTCAGCGACTAGATGATAAAATATTGTTTTTATTAATATGTGTAAGGGAATTAATTGATGTGTTGATCAGTATATATTGTTGATATTATTGTTATACATTATTGTAAGGCTGAAATTTCCTAAGCTTTTCTGATTTTGTGAAGAAGGATTTGAGAAATGCTTAAGATATATACCGAATACTAATAAACTTTTATGAATTGCAGAGAATGACTTTTCTCTTCTTTGTCAATACCTTGCCACAATCTTTATATTTTACTTTTCACAATTATTTATGTATACATTTACGAAATGCAGTAGTGAAATCATTTAAAAATAACAAGTTTCAGCACCTTATTAATAATGAATTTTATCCTGGGATCAAATTATTTTATCAAATCATTTCACATAAGACTGTATTCAAAACCTTGTAGATGAAGTTATAAAATCCATGACAGTATCATCGAATGACTATATCCCGAGAAATTTCCACTTTTCATACTCGTTGGCAGTACACTTTTGCGTCAAGGGATCCCGCGAAGTTTAAAAACCACCGGCGTGTACGACCCCTTGAATTATAAAGACCAGAAAGGAGCTTTGCGAGCGTCGCTTCGACACCGTTGGAACAGTAAAACAGTTATAAAAACAGCGGTAACCACGTTAAGATGAATTATTCAATCGCGACGTAAAAAAATTGCCCAGGAAAAGGCTCAAGACCTCGTAAAAGCTGGCCCAAAGGAAGTCGTATACAGAAATATTTGTTAAGTAAAAATATACAAAAAAAAAAAGAAGTAAACAAACAAATTCAATTATTGTTAAAGAACGACTTTAAAATCTTTTTTTTTATTAAAAATTACTTTAAATTAAAATAAAATTAATTTTGACTCTCTGCTCTTTGCAGTAAAAAAGATATTTAAAAGTAAAAAAGAACCCTTTACTCAAAGTGTTATAACAACGAAGGGCTTCAGGCAGTCGCCTTGGGCCACTGTAACCCAGTGGATACTGCTGTGCTGGACCGTAAAGTCAAGCAGTTAAAACTTGCGGAGTTATCAAAGAGTATGACCAGGGACGTTTGGAGATCCCTCAGAGCCTGCAAGACGACGTGGCAGAGACTCGACCTCCAGGCTTTAGTAAGAACTGGAAGTACGTTACTGCTTTTAACGATTATAGGGGTAAAAAATTGGATCAATTATTATGTGTGTGCGTTAATTTAATTCATCTTCGAACTGAGTTGAGAAATCGTTGATTGCTTATAGAAATAATAATTTACTCGATTGAATTTTTTTGTATACGTCAGTCTTTATTGTTTTGTCGGTGATTCTTGCATGAGATTTTTGTTATGAATATAGCTCTTAAATCTTACTCAAAAATAGAAAATTGTTTTTGTTGATTTCGGTGGTACGTTTTGTGATACTTAAAAAAATCGTTAGAATCTAACGAAAATAAGTTAAGTAAATAAATGAACATAGTTGAGATACAATCACATTGCCAAAGATTGGCTTAGTCTATTTGAAAACACGGACGCATGACCGCGAGAGTACCGTCGGTAAGTCGATAAGTTTCACTTCCCTTTGTAAGATGGCGCTGCTAATACTGTACGCGGGATCAAGTCTCAACCACTGCATTTCGTGTATATAGTTGCCTCTTCGCCCTTTTCATATTATCTCTACAAAACAATTGATTAATTTAAAAATTGTTTTTAATTAATATGCAAATCTAATTCAATTCTTACTGAAATAAAGACTGTTTAAAATGTCTGGATGTATACACATACAATAAATAGGTACATAACTTCTTATCAACCAATTTCTTCAATACTGATAAAAAAAAAGCAAAACGCAACGTCGCCCCTAATTGAAGTAAAAGGCACTTTTATAGCGCATCAAAAACGCTTCGAGTCCAATCACACAAAGCAATCGCAATGACTTTCACGGCGACTAAAACGTTACCGCGCACATATACCTATACATCCCCCCTCAATAAAAGGGCTGAAAAGAAGACTTTGCAGACTGCAATATCGCGGCCTTAATTCCCACAGTCCACGAGAGGCATCTTTCGCCTCCCTGTATCCATTTTCTTTCTCCCTCTTTTTTTTTCTCTCTCTCTCTCTCTCTTTCTTTCCCTTCTCCTAGCAAGCACCTCCGATATCACTTCGCCGCTCGTGCACTTTTTCGCGCGCGCTATCGCCAACAACCCTCATTAAATATGGAGAAGACGATGCCCTTACGAATCTTCGCTATATATATATATATATATATATATATACACACCACCTTGTACATATATACATATCTCTCTCCTGCCCCTCGTTTCGGTTCCAGGCAATCTCGAATCAATGATAATTCGAGAATTATTGCTTCCCAGAAGGCTTTCCTTACGGAACGCGCAGAGATATACTCTATATTTTTCTGTAGCGCGCCTTAACGGTGTGTAGCTCTCCGTGTGTTCATTTTCCCCGGGATGATTGTACGCGCTGGTAGCTGCTGGAGATGCATATTTCATGGAGATGGGAACGAGGCGAGTATATAGTATATAGGATATTGTTTAAATAGGCGATTCTCATGCGTAACGGTTGATCGATCGTACTTCTTCGTTTAGCGTTAGAGAGAGAGAGAGAGAGGGGGGAGAGCTTTCGAACGATTTTCTTTTTTTCAGAGATTGGCTTACATTTTCTCGTGGCGCGACATCATTGCAACTATTTTACTCTCGGTTGGAACATTTATGATAAATATGCTCGGAGATTTTGAGATGTAGCGACAGTTCGATTTATTGAAGCAGACTGGAATTGGTGAATTTTGAATTGGCGTTATACATAGTCGTCACAGTCGAACGAGTGAGGATTATAGTTACTTTCGGAATTCGTCGTCTGAATTTTCAAAATGAGACGAACTCGCTTTAATAGTTACAGGTGTCTAGCACTATTGGAGAATCATTGCCGAAGTGTGAAACGTTATTCATAGATATTTATCCGACGTGCTTGAATCATTGTTCGAATGGATGAAATCGAGAATAGCGAGATTATACTTACTACAATCTGAAATAATATTCAATATTATACATATTCGTAATGTTTAGCTGTTAATAGATTAGATTGTGGACGGTGTATTCCGTTATTCTCTCGATGCATTTCGAAAAGTCTATAAAAATTAACATCAATAATTCATCACAATATCACAACTTCACAATAACCGCATACAAAGCGAAGCGTCCGACTCTATACCATTATAGGTCCCGGCTGTATCCAGAAAGATAAAAAAGTGAAGCGTCCGTAAACAGCTGAATTAAAAAAAATTGAATTAAAAAAACTAACGTTTTATCAAAATAACTGGCACTACAAAAGACAATTTTGGTATAGGTGACATACCGATATATAATGCACTGAACTCGCAGATAGCGATCGAGGGAAAAAGGAAAGCTCCTATACGAGCCACTTATCTTCGCTGGCCACAGACTTGGAGAGTTTAAGTGGTTGCCCGGTAGGGTAAGAGCCACAGTGTACTTATATTGTGGTCCACATCACGTATACGCGCGAATCGAAATTAATTTTAGGTTTGACTCTCGACAGTTTTGAATAAAAATTTTAATTTCAAAAGGTTGTTACATCCTTTAATTCGCACTCAGAGAGTCTCTACTCCTGGAATCATATTCGACGCAGCAGTTAATGCCACTCATTCTTTCCTCTCACTCTCCCTTACCTTATCCCGATAAAGATTTCACGAACGAGCTCGCGCGTCGAAAACGAGACGAGGAGCAGAGCGCGCGGCATTGTTTAAAAAAAGGCCGATTCGAGTCATGCATCATTGACGAGGCTGCGTTCCAGTTTTGCTTTCTCTCTCTCTCTCTCTCTCGAAGCTGGAAAAATGCGCGGCGCGCTCGGCTGTATAATTTGTGGACGGTCGAGATTGATATATATATACACACACACACGCACACTCACAAGCTTCTGAGAGAGAGGAAATCCGGCCGTTTGTATTTCCCCGGCTACGGCCACGTACATTTGCAAGAAATAGGCTCGGCAATGCGTCGCTCAATTATTCAACGACTGTGTAAGAGAGAGAGAGAGAGAGAGAGAGAGAGAGAGCGTTATATTCGCCTTGCAAGAGAGAGAGAGAGCGAGGCTCTGCCTGGGCGCCCTATAAAGTTCCCGCCAAGAATTATACTCCCAGCCGACTGCAATACGAAATCGTAAAGCGTCTAGCTGCTGCGCCTCCACCGCTCTATTGTTTCTCGCGTGTATATATAGGGTGCGAGGAGGAGGTAGACTCGGTTCTGCGGGATATATACGGCCGTGATAAAAATTACGAAATGTTGAGGGATATCCTCGAGGCGAGATTGAATGCGAGAGAGAAAGAGAGAGAGAGAGAGAGAGATATACTGATAACCAGTGATGTTTCTTTGCGGAAAATGTGTGTTTTACGGGGATCGGATGTTGAGTAACGATGAATCGATGTTCCCAGGAAATATTATACAACGGACGAGTTTTTTTTAAGCCTATTTGGAGATTTGAAGCGCATCGCAAATGTATAGGTCGATGAGAAATCTTCCAGGAATGTTTAAAAACCGTTGCTTGTAACGATAAAAGCATACAATGTCGAATATTAGACGAGGCATATACGCAGAAATATTCAAGTAATACAGAATTCGAGTAGATCGACTCAGGCAGTTATAGTGTGAGCAGCTCAAGGCAGTTTTGACATAGGCGACGCGTAGGGCTATATATGTCCTGAGATCGCAGATAGCAATGATGGAAATCGAAAAGTGCCAATGTGCCCATCTATCTTTGCTGGCCAGAGAATGGAGAACCACTAAGATGAAGCGGTGAGGAGGGTGGGGGAAATGCAAATCCAAAACTGTTTTGTTTTACGGCTACTATGACTTGTCGAATGCAATATTTATACATTTAGCTTACTCCTAGACCATTTCGAGACTACACAATCTCTGTCAGTTAAGTTAAGACGATCCTAAATTATTAGTCCAAGCTTAATAATTCCATGCGGATGCATAGGTCCATGATGTCGGATTCGGATAGGGCATTTAAATAGTTTAGCGAATGGGTCATTTTGAAAACGCGTGTTCGGCGTTCTGTCAGGCTGATTCTTTTGTAGCCTCGATGTTGCAAAAGTTCCGATGTCGGAGTTGAAATGTCGATAACTAATATCTTGTCGGTGGCTTTGCTGCTGTCAGCATGAATTTCTTTCGGATTTTTGAGCGGCAAAGGAGCTTGCTGTGGCTTTTTTACCTTTTTCTTGCGGCTCTTGGAAGATTCTGGAAGCAGTACGTCGTCGAATAAGCAGTCGCTTAGAACCAATTTTTGTCCGGCCATATTGGAGCAGTCGTATTCAACCTTATCAATGTGTCACTACTTGAAGCTGGTTGAAATTGAATTGAACGTACCCGTTGCTTTGCGGGACTATTTATACGACCGTTTCATGGTTGGGATGATCGTACAATTAAGGGTGGGGTGTAATGTCGCTATAATCATCATCAGAGATTAAAAGAAACCTTATTATTGGGGTTAAAGTTTAAAGCTGGCATTATTTCTTCAACATATACTAGAATAGCTCCTACTACAGCCATCATCAGTTCGATGAAAACAGCTCTTTTGATACCGTATGCATGAAAATCAATAACTAAAGTAGAGCCTACAATGATGATAATCAAAACCACGCTCGCTGACGTTTCAAGCATCCAATATTATTTATCAAAGCTTCCTCGGCAGTACAGATAGTAGTAGTACAGAGAGAAAGAGAGAGAGAGAGAGAGAACATAAAAAGAGCTCATAAAACCGTCGGCGACCTCCGATCGCAGTAATGTACCCGTGGGGTTGCATCAAAGTGCCTCTTTGCGTGCTGAGGGACTCGAGCCTTCGCTATTCGAAAATTTTATTCTTAATACCTGCGAGAGATCCGAAGATAGACGACAGCACTGTGTGTGTGTGTGTATATATAGAGGACGATTTTGCATGTCAGAGTGTATAAGAGCCGTCGAATCAAAGGATCGAGCATCAGGATATGGAGAAAAGGTTATACACATGGGAGAGAGTATAGACTCTTTCGAATTTCGCCGACGTTCTTGCGGCAGAATTCGATTTCACACTATATCCTACGATTCTCTCTGTATACTGTCAAAGTGAGTATATTTTTCTTACATATTATAAGTTACAACAAAAAGATGAAATAAATGAAATCCAACCACACGTCTTTTTTAATTCCATATCGAGCCTACGGCACTTTCTCAACATCATCAGCCTCTCTCCGCTTCATAAATCCACAATTTATCGCAAGCAGTATGCCTCGAGGCAGCCAATCGAGCCCCGATAATATCGCGCTAGCTCTCGTCGAATTCGCGCTCGGCTATTGTTCGTCCTATTTGACTGGAAACGCGCCGCCGCCGTCGCATTGTGTCGAGGCACGACGACGTCGACGACAATGCAAGGAACGTCAGCAGACTGCGATCCTGTGCATTGTCGGCTTACGTCGCGCCCCGACCTGTGAGACGCCGGTATTATTTTATGATTTTCGTTTATTCTTTTATACAACATAACAAAAGCTATATTTATGATCTAGAAACTACAACACACGGGAAGTGTCGATATACATAAATCGAGTCTTCGATGAAACATAAAACAGAGACTAAAATCGCCGCAGACATCACGATCGAATATATTCATTATACATTTCGTTATTCCAAATCTTCAACATCGGCGTAAACAATATCGCATTATTTCGTCGCGAATTAATAGAACTGTCTGCGCTTCTATATTATACATAAACGTATATCCATCCCAAAAAGGGGAAAAGCGTTTAGTCACTGTTTATAGACACAGCAGCAGCGAATCAAGCCGATCGTTCAACTATTAACCGCTTCCGATGAATTTTCAATCGGCCCGTTGTCGTGGCGTAATTAATCTTTCAACAGTAGTGGAATACTTTATTTCCCCTCCAGACACACACACTCTCTCTCTCTCTCTCTCTCTCACGCTAACCCGGATATTTATGGTACAATTTAACTCGAGAAATAATTGTCATCCGTCCCAGAGGAGATAAGAAGCTATATAGTACACTGTGGTCGTGGCGACGCGCTGGGCTCAATTTTGCAAGCGAAATAGCTTGATTAATTACTTTTCGGGAGTGAATAAGTAAGAGCAGCAGTAGCAGCTCGACTGACGAATGGCACAAAACAATTTACATTCCCTCTCTCTCTCTCTCTTGGCACGCGGTTCGTAGGATATAATACAGCGCGAGGAAAACGTATTTTCGTGAGGATTACGAATTAAACACGGGACTATATACGTGACTTTTCGCGGTTGCCACTGACGGACACGTCTTCTTCTTCTTCTTCGTATTAATTAATTTATATGAAAATTTTCGACTTTGCTTTACACAACACAGTCATCTCTACCACTTTTTTAATCGAGAAAAGGTTTTAGATATAATAAGCTCGAAAAAGCGGCCAGTGGTAATAAAAGCGAAAATAAAAAGAAAAAAAAACCCAGAGAGAGAGATGAGGCAATACACCGGCACATTGTTTCTCCCGCTCAAGTGCACGCGTATATATGTATATACACAGCAAAAGGGGGCGGCGTTTTCGCGCCTCTCCACTATACGTAAAAAGGAGTAGAGATAGAGATAGAGAGAAGGGGAAGGAAAAGGCGGGAGAGAATTCGTAATACAGAGGGCCGCTCTACGGCTCCTGGGGGAGGAATTCCGGGGCTACGTTTTAAATTGCTGCATCCCCGACCTCCTTGTTTATGTATGCTCAGCGTTTCTTATTCTTGGACCCGGAGAAGCTAGCTTGCTGGCTGGCGGCGCCCTATACTCCTCCGAAACTTTATGTACCCGGTATTCCCGCGGCATAAGTATGCATTCTCTCTGTGTGTAGCCGCGCCGCGCGAGAGTATTGTAGCACGTTTTAGTTTTTCCTCTCTCTCTCTCTCTACTACTGTGTATATACGGCTTGTAGACTACACGCGCGTCTTTTCATTTCTTCTTTGCGGAAAATGTTCCTATTTATTTTTGTAAAAAAAAAAAAACAATAAATAGAAGTAGAGAATCAGAGAAGCGCAGGTATATAGAATTCGATTGCTACACACTGTGGCCGAGAAGAGGCACGTTTTTCGAGAGAGGGGAACTGCGGGGAATTAGGCCACGACACCGCCGGACGTTTTAATCTTGCGATTGTTCGCCGTTTGAATAATAAATATGCATTTGGTGAGACAGAGAGAGAGAGAGACTCTTCTTTCTTGCCGCAGTCGACGGTTATTTATAGGCCGTAGAAGTGTATGGATACCAGAGAAAGAAAGAGACTCTCCGCGCTGTAATGTGAATTTTTATTGCTGTTTCCCGGAATTTACCGTTTGCTTTTTCTGCGCTGTTCTTTCGGGAGATTTGTTGTAGATATATCTCGGTGATAAAAAGTCGATTGTGCGCATATTATATACGCGTCTTTCTTCCCCGAGGCAGTGTCGCTAATGAAAGCTTCGATCATACATCTCTCTCACTCTCTCTCTCACTCTCTCTCTCTGTGTCGTCGAATAGAGAAACGTAGAGGCTGTGCGGCAAAACACCGCTGCAGAGCCTTTACGTATGGACTAACCCAATAGAGCTAATACGGCAAACATCGGCAGCACATACTGTGTACGAGAGGTTGTATGCATGTATGAACGCAGTATGTGTGTGTGCTACATGGCGAATTGGTGTAGCGAGAGTCTTGTATACTCGTGGCTCTACATATTCATGGCTGTTCTCTTAACGCGGCTATTATCGAGAGTCGGAATTGAAGGGGTGAAGTATATTTTTTTGTAGATTGAATGAATAAAAAGCGTTGATTTGAAAAAATGCGAGAAAAGCGTTATCAGGACTTCGTAAAGTTATATGTCATACACGGCTTAGTTATAAAGTCGGATTATCTTGTCGTTATTATATAAAGTATAGCCGATAATCGGGTAATCTAATTTTACCGGTGTCTCCCTGTTATACATGCTATGTAGAAAAATGTTTGAATCCGATAATCCGTCCACGGCGGGATATTGGAACGTGATTTTATAGCGTCGATTATTATTGTATAAACGGAGTCTACTCACTCCGGCACAGAGGTATTTATAACCGATTAAAGTTTTTCTTTTCATTTACTTTTCGTTATGATGGAAATCGGTATAATCAAATCATCACGAAGAAGAAACTTATTTTATCAAATCAGCGCTTGCCCATGAAAAACAATTTATATTGTGTATTTCCAGTGCGCTGAATAATGGAAAAGAGTTAATTTTCAATTTAATATCGATTCGAGAGAGAAAGAGCGAGTTGATTATTAAATAGAATCGAATATTCATTTAGCAGTCTAGACGCTCCGTCGCCATAACCTAATTTTTTTTTTCTACCCTCGCTGCAGCAGCAGCCGGGATTTTCTGTATCTCGCGGCGAATGAAATTGGATTATTATTGTTAAAAATAATATGGTTAGATGAAAGCTATTTACAAAGACGATATTTACTTTGTTATATGACTAAGAATTTGCTAATAAATTAAAACTGCCGCGTATAATGGTAGCGGATAGTTTATAAAAATCGCTGATAAATCGATACGGCTTTTTCTGATTATTACATCTTATAGACTGGAATAGACCGATTTGTTTATTGAAATCGCTTCGAATTTCAAAACTTTCAAAATGCGGTTCTAGAATAGTAGCGTGTGTACCCTGAAAATAACTTGAGAAATATGTCAAACAAGTGATGATAATAAGAAAAATGCATCACTTAAAATCTGATTTCCAATCAGTCAAATCTATGCTCTCTTCGATTCTCAAAAATGATCAAACTTTCAGCCGTCTGAGAAAAAAAGCTCTATCAATTTCCCAGCCCAATTTCATTTGCAAAGAATATCTTTTGAAAAAAAAAATGACTCAAATTCACGTCCTACGAGCTTGATGCACAAGCCCCACATCCACGAAAACTTGCAAGAAAGCTCTTTCGTGTTCTCCACGATGATCAGAGGCCTACAGAAATGATAAAGACAAGCACTTTTCACTCTCGCAGTATATACGCACGTGTCTGTGTGTGTGTGTGTGTGTGTGTGTGACACACGACTACTTTCTCTTTCTCTCGTCGCAGCGACCTAATCGACGTGACAGCCAGTGTCTCCTCTTTCTCTCACCCCCTCGTATATCAGCGCAGTTACAATGAGTGACGTACGGCCCATTAAAAATTCACACCGTCCGCACCGAGAATATTAAGAGGGACGCGTAGGCCGGTATATAGATGACGTGTATATATATGCGTATACATCGTCGCGGGGAAATCTCCGAAACTTTTCATATCGAGCGATATGGAGAGGAAAAAAAAAGACAACTATCGAGAGCTGCGATGTTTTGCCGCGCGTTTATATTGCAATTATAAAGTGCGCGCAATTAAAAGCTTGTTGCGAGAGGGAGGAAAAGTTTCGAGCCTCGTTAATTAACGGGGACTGAGTGCAGGTGAGCGATGTTTCTTGCTTTCGATAACATCATGTTGGATTATACACTGCAGTGAAAGTTAGAGTCGGTTTTAATTGATGTGCATTTAACGTTTTTATTTTACTGCTATATATATATATACTGGATTTTAATTTGATGTTCGGATTTCAAGTTGGAGCTTTTATATGCGTAATCATGATCATCATCGGTTGGAAGAATATAATATAGGAGTTGTGGTTTATTTTTAAATATGTAAATCAAAGATTGCGATAAGATAGCTGATTCACTCGGAGGATCGGACGCTGACTTGAACTACTGACAATCTTATGCTGACTTTCTATAACTTTTCTATTTCTTCGTGTGAAATAAATTCTAACTTCATTTTGTTCCTCATACATTAAAATAAGCTTTTTTTCAACAAAAGTTGAAGAAATTTTTATATATAAGCTGTGTGTGCATATACCATATTTTGAATGAAAATCGACGAAAATTACACCAGAAAGTCATCACCTTCAAACAACATCAACAAAAATACGCGTACACGCATCGCCGCAGCTTTGCCGACTATTACAAACGACGTAATAATGATACAGCAGCTTCGCTCTATTGTCCCACAAAAACGGAAAATAAAGAATATATATCACGAGAACACACTTAATAACATCGTACGCCGCTGTCCTCTCTTCGGGTCATCCCCCGCAGTATACTTATACATTGTACTTACAGCGTAGCTGACTGTCCGTCCGGTTATCATCGACGACCGTCACTGCTATAATATCATATCGCGTTTCTATCCAGAGTGAGCTACTTATAGTCAGCAGCGAAGTCAACTTCTGCTACTGCTCCCGATGTCGGCTTTAGCTAAAACGCCGTTTATTAACCTCGATTCCCTGGGCTAAAGATATACGATGAGAACAGGTACATAGCTTAATGGCTGCTACTGGCTTTTTCTCGAGATGAGAGTTTTAATGCTGCCTGTGATTATTATTGTATGGAATGTGGCTTTTAGTTGCTGAATCTCATCGTATCTTTTTTGACTCTACCAATACTAAACAATGTATATAGAAAACGACTGAAAACACCTGACTCACCTATCGAAATACACTTCCACGTATAGGTATACTACAATGAAAGCTACAAAGGTAATCATAGCCGGTATAATTACAGCCGTATATAATACCAAAGTGGACAATCACAAAGTTAACTCCTTCCTCTCCCAGCAGCAACCCTCTTCATCCTTAATAATCGCTCGCAACTCGTTTTCTCCTTTTTCCAGGGGTTGCCTGTGTGCCGATTACATTCATTAACCGCCTCGGCAGCTCTCGCGTCGTTAAGCCCTTGTTTTCATTTTCTCCTCTGCGCAGATATTGTATATACACGTATATACGCCTTTTCCACGGCTTATATAGAGGATAGGTAGGTATATACGAGGTTATCGAAATGCGTAATGCGCGGTTCGCTCGGTTTAATGATTATCCAAACGCTGTTATATTCATGATGAGGAAACGTGCGTATGTATAAGAAGTCGGGTTTGGCCGGTTTGGTAGAGGTATAATGACGGGGCGTCGACGCCGGAAATTAAGGGCTGTACACGTCGGTTTATTCTGGGGTTTGGCTGTAAAGTTTTTTAAATTTTGAAAATTTTTTGTGAGAAATTCGATAATCAGCTAAACCATATTAAAACAGACGCACACATTTCAGTATAATAAGCGTGTACAAAAGCGTACACCATTTATACACAAAATCAAGTATAAAAACAGAAGCCAACCCTCATAAATCTCCAGCGAAACAACGTAATCTCTCAAAACAACGCGAGAGCCAAAGCAGCAGTAGATATAGTCTGCACCGCGAAAAAAGAAACAAGAGAGAGAGAGAGAGAGAGAGAGAGAGAGAGACATTCTACGCGGTCAGACTCTCGGCAATCCAACACCGCTTGGCCAGTATCCACGCAGACATAGACCACGACTGCAGTACAGAATCCTCACCTCCTCCTCCTCCTCCGCAGAGGATAAATTTTTACTAGGCCCAGCGGCTCACCGAAAGCAATTGCGCCGCCACAGCAGCGTCTTACACGTGCCGAAGGAACAACAAGACCAACAACAACAACAACAGCAGCAGTGGCCAGCAACAACGTTTCTACACTAGAGAGAGAGAGAGAGAGAGAGAGAGAGAGGGTAGAGTAGGGAGGACAGCAGCCACACGGCAGGAAGCCACTAAGCCAGAGGATGAAACAGCCAGTGAGAGGAGGGATAGGCTGGCGGCGGCGCTGCAAGTGGCTTTAATATTTGATAGAGCGCGCGGCTGGTCATCCTGCCGAGGCGATAACACAGGCCCCGCGGGAACCTTCCAGCTCACTCTCTCGCAACATCCCTCCGAAACGACTCTATACTCCCTCTCTCTCTCTCTGGCGTTGGATGGAGAGAGAGAGAGAGAGAGTTGCGGAGCAATATCCCGGCTACGTCAACGCTACGACTCCTGTGGCTGGCGTTTATGCGCAGACCGCGATAGGCCGCTCGGTCAAGGCTTGCGGGGAGAGAGAGAGAATGCACTGCAGGATGGATATAGCCTGATGCTGCTGCTGCTGTTCTGTAATGAAAGAGGGAGTGGAAGAATGCCGGAGAGGACGGTGAGAGTTGAAAGGATTAGGGGATGGGGTTTTCAGAGGCTTTCTTTTTTTTGAAGGGGGGAGAGAGACTGAGGGTTTTTTGTTGAGGCTGAGAGCGTCTGCGCAGGTTAATTTTGTAGCGTAGAGTTGAAGTTTGCGAAAACTGTGGATCGGGTTGTATTTTAACGGATGTAATGTTCTTTTCTTCTTTTCATTTGAATTCTTGGACTCGAGACTGAGATTCGACTGGTTTATTTTCAACGTTCATTTTGATTCGGTTGCGGGGAGAAAAAAGATTATAGTCTAACACAGTTTTGGACTGGCCTTTCCCCACCACTTGAACTCTCTGAGTCTCTGACCAACGACGCTAGATGGCGCATAGGCTCCTTTCTCTTTCCCTCGTCAGAAACTGCGCATCGAGTCTACATATAGAGGTGGGCCGCACCTATGCCAAAACAGTCTTGTTGGACTTGGGCCGCTCATGCTATAACTGCCTGCTTCAATCTGTTATTAATTTTGATAACTGTAGTTTCTGATTCTGCTTTAATTTTCCATCTTTCAATATTAAACACTTGAATAGCTCACTACAGGATAACCCAATATCACGGCTCTATCTTCTCCAAATTTTTCAGAAAATCAACACACCGAAGCAACGCAATCGAGACTATACATAATAAGACACGAAATTCGCCGCTTTCTCCTCTTTGCTAAATACTATTACCGTTATACGTTATAGCATCACCCCCGACTTTGCGCCTTCTCATCAAACGAAGTATATCGCGTGACCCGAGCCGCTTATCTCTATATCCTCGCGTTCGAGCTTTCAGCGTCTTGTCATTATTATATTCATTAACTCCATACCGCTATAGTATAGATCTTCAAATTTCACTGTTCGTCTCTCTAATTTTTCACGCTAATGAAATCTTGTTTTCTTTCACAAAACAAACATTCCCAACTTCCATCACACATGACACAATTATATTAAGAACGATATCAAAACGATATACACGATCAAGCATATACAGAGACTCCATCCCATCCCTTTCATTACAGCTCGAATATACGCCCCTGAAAGCAATAAAAGATCCATCCAACCTTCCACTGGCATAGAAAGAAGAAGAAGAAAAAAAACAGGGAAAGCGTTCGACAGGCACTTTCAGCGCTCTCGGCCGGGAAAAACAAGCTTCTTCACGCGCTCAACTTGGAAAAGGATGTCATCGGTTACACAGCTCTCATCCCCCTCTTTTTTGCGCGCGGCACTAACACACAGGGAAATAAAGAAACCGAGCTGCTACTACTGCTGCTGTGTGCGGAAAAATAAAGGAGGGCACCAGAGAGAGAGAGAGAGAGAGAGAGAGAGAGAGAGAG
>UCQR01037963.1:17437-28143 GCA_900474235.1 Cecidostiba semifascia
ACAAAGTCCCGATTCCGATCTAAAATCAATTATCAGATCCTCACACCACAGAATAATACGAAGATTTGCACACAAAACCGCGATTCCATAGAGACGACATCGTGTAATTTTCTCCGCTTCTTTTTTTTTTTATTCCGCAACTGCACACTGTTATATACCTCGATCGAGACGTGTGGCAAGTGCAACTTCGGGATCGACCGAATTCTTGTGCTTTCGACAGAAACCAGAGGCTGACCCATGGCTCTCTCTCTCCTCTCTCTAGCTATTGTTTCGACAGAACTTATGGCTGCGAAAGATGGATGGGCTCGAGGTTACGGCAATATGGAACATGTCGAAAACTTTTTTTCAGCCTTTTAATGAGAAATCGAAGAGAGACGACACGTTAAGTTTTTATCGCGAAATCAGCTGATTTGATAAACACGCAAAATATGAATAAGAGAGTAAATAATGAGGAAAACGCATATCTCCGCCCAACTGATGAAATTCTAATTTAATTCTCTCGCACCTACATACCCTCGATCTAGCATAACGAGTCTCTCTCTCTCTCTCTCTCTCTCTCTCTCTCTCTCTCGCAGACACCGAAACATTGCAAAATGCTCGTCCGAAAATAGCCAAGCGCAATAAATAAACCATTTCCCTCCCTCCACACTTCCAAAGCCACTACTTCCGCATAACCATATCCTCTTGCAACTAAACCTGTATATACATATATATATACACACACTCAACAATCGTCAAACGACATAAAGAAAGCTCAGGAAAAAAAGAAGCTGCGTACAGGCGATTCTTCGTTCCAGCGTGTGTAGTGGTACAGCACACCTATATATATTTATAGCCGGGCCACGAATATACTGGCCCTCGGCCAACGTGAACGTGTGCTCTGCGAAGAGAGAGAGAGAGAGAGAGAGAGAGGAGCGACCGAAATCTCTTCTCTTTAGTACAACGGCGGCGACGAGCTCGCGAACATATAGTCTGGAGAGTACACGATGGAGATCGTGCTCTACAGGCGCAAGTGGTGGTGCCACAGGGACGTCGACTCGATATAACCCTCGAGTGTGTTAAAGAAAAAAAATTTTTTTTCTTTCAATTGAAATAATCAAAGTTGACGTACAGAGTGAGAGAGAAAAAAATAATTGAATTAGTGAAGAGAGAGAGAGAGAGAGACGATTGTACAGTGCGACGAGAGAGAGAGAGAGAGAGAGAGAGAGAGAGTAGCCCCCGGCAGGCTCGCGGGATAAATTTAATCCAAGCGCGCGGTGTCGATCGGACTACACTGACTCTCTGCATTTGGGTTAGCGACCGATCTGAGAGTGAGTGAGAGAGAGAAACAGTGATTGCGTAAGATATACGCGCCGTTTTCCGCCGGGAAATCGGGTCGAGGTGGTGTGTGTGTGTGTGTGTGTGTGTGTCGGTCTCTTCTGAGAAATGGAGCTGGTGTAGTGTGTGCTTATTATTGTGTGTGTTAGTGATATGTCGTACAGTGCAGCCTACGGTATAATAGTGTGACGTATATTATGCTCGACTAAGTCGAGGAGGTATGGAGGGTCGTCTCGTCGTGTTGCTGGGGAGAGACTTTGCGAAAGGACTGGACTGATGAAGAAGATGCATCACTTGTATCCGACCTCCACGGGGGACCCTTTGTGTCCCCTGGGATTCCATCCGCAGGTGCGGTGGCCAACGAGGTGCAAGAGATGCTTTAGGTGATAACTGATTTCTTTCTTGTTTCTTTTGCTATCGATTGTTTTATTATTAGTTTTCGTGAGAAAATTAAATGAAGATTTTTTTTTCAAAAATTTAAATAATTTCATTATAATGCATTTTGAAATTAAAAAAAAAACAAATTTCGAGTTAATTAAAATCGCGTAAAAACGCTTCGCTTAAAGCTTATTTTTGGTATACACAAAGAGCTGTGCCGAAGGTCTGAACCATAAATTATATAAATATAATAATACACCGAATTTACGGACTACAACAAAAGCTCTCTGGCAGTAGCCTTCGGCTTTAAAGCGTCGCTTCTTATAGGCTCGTTAACGACTCGCAAGTCCATCAAATCACTAATGACTCCTTATTTTTTAAATATACTGCAGAGCTTTTTATAGAAACAATCAAAAAGTTGTAGACACAAATTGTATGTAAAGCATGCCATCAGGGCACTCACTCCACTCAGCCTCATGACATGTGTTTTGAAATATTTACTACACGCGCATGCCAATCGTTATGCAATCATTGTGTTCGTCTGAAAGAAATGCTCGAGCCTAAAAAGTCTTAATGCTAAATTCGAACTGTTCACGATTTATAATTAAAATCGCAGGATATAAATTGAATCTTATATATACTAATAATGTATAAATGTTATCGTAATTCAATTTTAGTTACGATAATACACCCTTATACTTAACCGTCGGAAATTCAATTGCGCAATAATAGAACCCATTGATATATTCCTGCCTTTTTATCTTCGTCCATTTATTATCTTTGAAAATCGCTCTAGCGAGGCGAGAATCTCGGAATAAGACAATTTTGGCTTCGCGCGAGAAAGCAAACAGACGCATCGCGTATATACTGACGTCAATTCCGCTTGCTTTCATATCCGCTACTCGTTTATAGTAAGCAGGAAGTCGTCGGTGACATTGTGCGAATTTTATTTTTCGCGTGGTATATATGTGTATACTATATACTTCATTCATTAGCGTAAAGCCGGCTATTTTAGAGGAAAGAAAAACGCGGATCTTTTGTTCGAAAGCTGTTCCCTTGATGTACTATTTATTTTCTCGGCTCGAATAGATACTTTTGGGTAAATATTTGCTTTTCATCGGGGGATAACATTCCTCGCCGGATTTTATCTGTGACTACTGCGTCCTATTTATATACACTTTACGAGCGGTATTATAGTTTCTGTGGCTAAAATTAAACGAGTTATATAGTCCCTGACAGAGGCTTATCAAATTTGAATTAGTCCACTTTTTTATCATGAAAAAGCACATGTCTATCTACTTCAAGTTCACCATCTCCTATCACTAACACAAGCACATCAGTCAAATAAAAATCTTCAATAAGTATTTACAATCCTCACGACCACGAAATCTCGACGATAAAAGCTTCGACAATCGAAACTCGTAAAGCTCCTATAATCTGAAACACAGCTCTCGAATCGCAGCCGATAACCATGTAGATGGATTAAGTCAGTCGCGTGAATGAAGCGATTGGGAAGTATAGTCGCGCCCACGCGCGAGAGCCCACGTGCGTAAGTATACAGCCGACTATTTTCGGTACGATCACGGGAAGGAAGAGGGGGTCGAGATAAGAAAGCTCTCGAGGTAGGGGAAAATAGCACGCGGTGACGTGTATATAGTGGGTATATAGCTCGATTAAAATCGGGAGGAAAAGAAATGGTGCAAAGTTCAAGGTCGGAGTTGCCTTGGCTTCGACTTATTGGGATGTGGAAATACTGGATTTTGATCAATAATTAATGACGATGATGATGATTTGTGAATTCGTTGATATTTCAGAGACTACAAAGATCATAAAGATCATGGAGGAAAGAAGACTACGACGAAAGACACCACGGCTTCGTCTCCCAGTCTTTCGATATGGGAACCAACGAATGGACGGTAATAATTTTTCTATAATTATGAAATTGTTTAGGAAACTGTTATTAAATTCCATCAACCATACAGTAGGTCATCGGTCGACAACGGCGAGAGCAAACGCAGCTGGGCGTCGACCTCTAACCTGGTAAAAGATGACCCCACGTCAACCTCTAACAGCTTCAACAGAGCTGAAAGCTCGGGCTGCTGGAGCTCAGCTATGGACTTGAGCAGCGTCAGTCTCAGCGACCTTCGAGCTTCCAGTGTTGAGCCCATATCCACATCTACCAGTGTCACCGTTAAGCCACCCAGACCAAAGACCTATGCCGGATCAACGTCTGACAGCTTCAACTTCAGGAGGTACTCCGTTGACGAGAGTATCACCGATCGGGACAAGAACTCGATGAATCACTCGACGACGACGAGTCAACCACCACCGCAGCACAAGCTGCAAATCAAGGGAGTCATTGACAAGTCGAACGGGACCACTTCCGACAACGACGCTGAGTTTATCATTCAGGTAGGAGAGTCGTGGAGGTGGGCTTGTTGATGTATTACTATTATCACTATATGGTTATCTCGTTGTGATGGTGAATTGCGACTTATTTTTTGATAATTTTTTTCGTAAAGATGAGTTTGTGTGTCAGTTGTCGCTTTGTCGTTGGAGATTTTATTTATTATATTGTATCTGTATATGTATATATACTGACTGATGCTACTGTTCGCGATAGTTGGACATCGTAGTTGACTAATTCAATGTTGAATCTCATATATACTTATGGTAATTCCATTGGTCATTTCATAAGTGGGTAACGTAAAACGATGATTTCGCTTATTGGATCATAAATTATTTCTATGACATATACGAAACAAAACTAATAGTTATATACGTTTCGTCGACTCGACAAAAAAACATTTCAACGCACATCAAAAACTCACGATCAGTACCGAAAACCAAATCATTTTTCCTGATATTTTTTATTTTTTGACACCACAGTCAGAGAACATAATATTTTTGAATACGATATTTCATATACACGTGCTGCAGAGAGGCTTAAAAATAAGTTGCAATTGTATACACGACGTCCGAAGAAGTATCCATTATATATCTATTTCTACATATCTTCTTTTTTCTCTTGTCCTGTGTATTAACCGTATTAATATTTTCTATTTTTCTGCCGTCATATATATTCACATTAATGCGACAATGAAGGTAAGGAAATCGCGAATCATCGAGCGAAACGGAGCGAAAACCGACTCGTCCGAAAAAGAAAAGGCTGGAAAGGCCGAAAAAGTAATTTTGACTTTCTGTCTGCAACTAAAGCTTCACTTTTTCTATCAAAGAGGATGTCCCTGTCGCCTACTGCGATATCACTGAACAAGCCAACTTCGCAAAATTTTTTAAATCGTCAAAGTATGCATACTTTTAGAAGAAAATTGTTCAGTGGTACGATTCCCCCAGTGTAGAATAGCCCACAACCATCAGTAGTAAAAAAAAAAAAAGAAACGTCACATCCAAAAAGGGACGAGTGTATGTGACGAGCTATAGTAGTCCCAGCAAGTGATAGCAACATCCTCTTGGGCTTGCGATGCAAAGCCAGAAATTAACAACCTGTCGATTCGATTGTAGCAAGAGGTCGACAAACTCAAGACGCAACTGAGCGACATGAGAGCTAGGTGCGAAAGGGTCGAGAAGGAAAAGGCCGATATCCTGCTTCGACGTATCAGCACCATTGACTCGTCGAAGCCCAGTACCGATGTACTGAAGCTTCAGAAGACAGTCAAGGATCTACAGGTTAAGAACGACGGTAAGCTTTTTTTAAAACACTAATTAGAGTTAAATTTCAAAAAAAAATTAATCACACAACAAAGACGTCAGACTACTTCAAATGTCCCTCATAAAAGCAACCCATAACTCGCGGCAAAAATACCTCATAAATCCCTGAGAGAGAAAGAGAGAGAGAGAAAAAAGTCTCTGGAAATAAGAAAAGCCAGCACCATAACACAGCCCACGACAATTAGCCCAGTTCAATATACCCAATGATTTAACCCACCTTAAATCTGTCCCCTGAAAACAACCACAACAGCACTAACGGAGGAGCGCTCGGGTCTGGCGACGAAGATAAAGAGCCTGGAGAAAGAGCTGAACCTGAAGACTCACAAGAGCGAACGCGAGCGCGCCAACGAGGAGCTACGCTCGAAGCTCAAGGCCGCGGAGACTCTCTGCGAGAGTCTGATGGACGAGAACGAGGACATGAAGAAGGAGATCCGCGAACTCGAGGAGGAGATATACGAGATGCAGGACAACTTCAGGTAAGCGCTGCACAGAGGAGGGTCGAGAGGTCGATTAGAAGTCAGTCGACGGGTTTACTGTAGATGAGCTTTGAGAATTTATCGGCGATTATCTAATACGCTTATTTTGAGTTATAATTATTGCGCTTCCCGGTATATAGCCTACAATTATTCATGTAATTGTAGGCTACTGATGCTACCGAAGCGATAAAGCTTGTGGACTTGTGTGATTGTGTACTTAGTGTCGGGAAAATATTATAATATACGCATACGTTCGTAAATTGTTGTATAGAGATGAAGAATTTGACCTACATGTATATATTATTATGTTTGTATGAAGAAAGTTTTGAGCGAACGTGAATTTTCCAGGGAGGAACAGGCCGACGAGTACACGACGATACGGAAGAATCTGGAGCAGTCGAACAAAAACTGTCGCATATTGTCTTTCAAGCTGAGGAAAATAGAACGCAAAGCGGAACAGCTCGAGGCGGACAAGACGGATCTGGAAAAGAAATACGAACAAGTAAATAAAATTATAAAAAAAAAAGAAATAGTCTATAATATTTCAATTAAAAAATTGAATCTCGTCAGATCAAAAGGATAGAGGACATCTTGAAGAAAGTCGGCTCGGAGTACAAGAACCGCTCGTCCCACAAAAAGCCCACGGAGTTTACCCAAAAAATGCAGTTGAAGAAGCTGGTCGACGGAATGGAGAAGGACATAGGTGAGAGAGATAATATAACGGAGAGCGAAATTTCCGGCTGATGTGTGTCTCGTTGCAGGTGACGTGATTAACGTGATGGTGAACATGATTGACGGCCGCGATCTAGGCATTCCGACTTCCAACTTCAAGTACGACAAATTGTCGAAGGAGCACGAGCTGCTCAAAGAAAAACTCGACAAGACTCTTAAGGAGCTCGAGCAAGAGAAGCAGGCGAAAAAGCAGGCCAAGACGACGATGACCACGACTGGTGTGGACGATTCGAAGAGCGAGGAACGTAAGGGATACGAATATTTCCGTTTCTTTTTTATCCAGCGCTTCAAAATCACACTGATGACCAAAACAGTAATCTTTTTATTCAAAACAAAAGGACCTTGAAAATTATACTATTTTATGAAAAGCTGTGTATATTTTACGACAAATTCCGTGCTTCAAACAAGTTCCAGCTATTTATTATATACGGCGGAAGGAATATCCAACACCCCCATATTCTCCTCGAAAATACACCTCGTTTCCTCTCGGCACACCGCGTATAGTCCTCGACAGCGGCGCACGCGGAAGCGCATACTATCCATATAATTGACGAGCAAATTCCACGAAGCATAAAATCCATCAGTCCGAAAATATACACACGCCAGAGCACACACATACACATACAGCTTTGCTGCACATATCCGACCTTTAAACCCTCCGCCAACTAATCCAGTCTATACTCTATACTGCTTCTTCTCTTCTCCTCGTCGTGTATATAATAGTGAAGAAGAAATTGGAGGAAAGCCAGGCGTCGCGTGAGCTCGAGCGCAAGTCGTGGGACGCCGAGAAGGTCAAGCTCCAGGAGGAAAAAGAGAAGCTCAAGTCGAAATTGCTCTCGCTCTCGGCCGATAAACTCAAGGTCTACAACGAAGTCGTCCAGCTGAAAAAGGATCTCGGTAATTTTGTTCTCCGGCTTCTTTATCGGCTAATTTCTCGCTTTTGTTCTCTGAAAATTAAAACGAGCGAGTGTTTTCTTCTTCTTCTTTTTTTTTCGTTTCGTTGAGCAGAGGCTGCCACGTCGTCGAAGAAGGACACGGCCAAGATGGAGACGGTTCTCGCGGACTTGAAGAAGGAGCTACAACAGGAGAGGGATAAGTGCAAAAAGCTTCACGACGATCTGGTGGCTATCGGCGAAAAGGAGACGAGACTCGCCAGGACGTTGACTACGGTTAGTTGATTATTTTTTTTTTTTTTTTTTTTACTGTTTTTACAGAATATTCATTTCATTTTTCATCGAATGGCTAGACCGAGACAGCGAAGATCCAGCTGGAGAACGATCTGAAGCAGACGAAATTGGAGCTGGAAAACGCGAAGAACTCGACATCCGCGAAAATCGCTGAAGTGACGGCAGAGCTTTCGGCCCTGAAAAAGGAGAAGGAAAAGCTCAAGAGCCAGTTGGAGAAGGAAAAACTCAGCAAAGACGCGGAGATAACGTCGTTGAAGAAGAAAAATCTCATGCTGGAAAAGGCCGGTCTCAATTCCAAGAAGATGGAGGACCTCAAGCAGAGCTACGATGAGAAAATCACGAGTAAGCTTCTATAACGTAATTATTAACTAGAATATAGAAATGAAAAGAGTTTAAATCGACGCTGTCGTTTCTATCAAGATCTTGAAAACGAACTGAAAAAGACGACTCGCCAGTACGAGGAGCTCAACGGCAAACACGAGAGGCTGTCCGATTCGAAGCAACAGCTCGAGAAGGAAAACCAGCTTCTGAACGGGTAAGATTATAAATAATACGATGATGCCGATTCGCTATAATCCGAGGTGAAAAGAAAAAAAAATTTTTTTTTCTTGGTCAGGCAACTGATAGACCACAAACAGGACTACATAACGTTGCAGGCCGAACTGCAGGAGGTCCGACAGTTCTACAAAGCCAAGGAGTCCGAGTGGTCGGCGCAAAAGTCCAGGCTCGAAGTAATTATAAGCTGAAGTGCCGGGGGTTTTCACACTGTTGAGTTCGAGGATGATGACTCTTTGTTTTTTTTTTGTTTGTTATTTGTAGACTAGATTTTATATAATTCTTATATTATAATACTGTGATATACAATTCTGATGGAATTTATTGCTGTTACTATTGTAGGAACAAAACTGCAGAATCGCGTAAATTCATCGTTAAAACTCGTAGACTATATAGAATATAATGGAGCTACAGACAATTCGTTGTAAACTTAAATTTAATAAAAATCGATAAGTATAAAAAAAAACCTCGTTATATAATTTGAATTTACATGCTCTGCTTTTATCAGATATAGCATGTAGTCGCTTTCAAAAATGTTTGTTAGTAGTAGTTCTCTATACTATAGTAGACCATCCCATACGCTTACGAAAATCCGACCTTTCGATTCACCATCAGCAAATCAACAAAATAAAAAAGAAATAAGTGATCGACAGTGTGAAATCACCCTTAGCCCATGAGACAGTTTCTTCTCTCACGAACTATATAAACTCTTATATATTTATTTTCCAAACACTCGCAGGAACAATTACGCGAATACGAGAAGACGGCGAACACGCTGTCGCAAGATGATCTGCGGGAGGAGAATCTCAGGCTGAAGAAGGAAAGCAGCTCGTTGACGCAACAGATCGAGGACCTGAAGAGAGCCGTAAGTCTCGACTGCCTTTGTGTCTGCTTTTGGGGGATTGGGAATTCGTCTGATGAAAAGCCGCGCTGTGGGTTCTTTTTATTTTTCGTCTCGCTATTTCTCGGCTTATATCGCATCGCTCGATCTGATGATGATGCGACAGCAATTGCAAGGAGTAAATCAATTCGGTGACGGCGAGGAGGCTTTCCGTTTTTTGGATTGAAACGTTTACGCTGAGATTGTTACTGTAGCTTCGATTGAGTCAATCTTTGTTATTTTATCGTTTCTATCAGACAAAAAATAAATTATCAGAAATCGATTTTCCTTCGATAGAACGACGACCTGAGCAGCAAACTACAGGACTACACGCACGTGGCGAAGATCCAGCGGAATTTCTCTGCGGACAGTTCGGCACTCGAGTCGGAACTTCGAAAATCCAAGAACGCGGTGGTCAACGCGGAAAAAGCTCGAAAGGCCGATCTTGCCCAGTGTAAGATGCGCTACGAGCAACGAATCACTGCCATCACCGACGAGATCAAGTCCATTCAGGCGCAACTCTCGAGGTACAAGCGAGAAAGGGACACGTATAAGCAGATGTTGGAAGGAGCTCAGAAGACCATCGCGGAGCTCAAGACTGTGAGGCCAAGGAGACAGTCTACCACTTCTACTGGAAAGTCTACGGATGATGTAAACTCGTTTGACTTAAATATTTTTTGAAAAATATTGAGGATGATGAAAGAAACGAGTCTTTTATTTTTGATAGGACGAAGAGGTGACCGGTGCAAATCGAGCTTTGCTGGAAAAGCAGATAATAAGCATGGAAGACGAGCTTTCCGAGGCGAAGCTCGAAGCTTCTAAGTACAAAACCGAACTGGTGTCCGAAAAGTCAGCTTGGGAAATCAAGCTTTCGGAACTGCAGTCACGCATCAACGAGGTATGCACGAAAATAATGAACAATTTTTTATTCAAATGACGAGATAAGATATTAGAAAATTTTAAAATCATAGAAGAATAATGCTACATTGTGTGAAACTGTATTGAATGGCAAGCATATCTGACATGACAGGAAAAACACATACAATAATGAACGAGTATGGTTATAAATACGAAGCAGATGTGAATAATGTTTCAAAAATTTTACATAAATAAAATTAACAAAGGGCTTTTTATGAGAGTTAATTTTATCAGAAAATATCTGATGATAACATTTATTGAAACAAAATGAAAATTAAATAGCTGGAGGAGGAACGACTGTTGGCGAGCGGCCGAACGAAAATGCCGGGCTTGAAAGTACGAATGGAACTGGCCTGGCAGAAGGAGCGGGAGGACCAGCAGCGACTACTGCAGGAGACTGCGACGCTCGCTCGTGACCTCCGTCAGACGCTCTTTGAGGTATGATTCAGTTATATAAATTATTTTTAATTTAAAAAAATGCAAAAAGATGTGAGAAATTGAATTTTCTATTAATACTTTCTTATATAAATTTTA
>UCQR01037964.1:5550-18504 GCA_900474235.1 Cecidostiba semifascia
GGGGGGGGGGGGGTGAGATCGAGTCGGCCTAGGGGTATAGTCTCGTGTCGAGGCACGTGAGCTGCAGAGCAGTAGCAGCAGCAGTGGCGCACATTTCCAGCGTCTGTATTGCCTTTGCGCGCGCGTCACGTGTATGGGGCGATTGTCCTCTGTCGCGTGCGCGCCCGCAATCGACCCTCTCTCTCTTGCTGCTGCTGCTGCCCAACATCTGCATCCAACGTTCTCTCTCTCTCTCTCTCTCTCTCTCTCTCTCTCTCTCTCTCTCTTCGGACTACTCCATTATGCACTGTCTCTCTGTTCCCGGCAGGACAATGTCCAGATGCCGCCAGTGCTTCTTCTATGTGGCTGATGCTGCGCGTCTTTGTGGATATGCCGCGAGCTGATGCTCCTTTTGTGTGATGCATCTGTATGTAGAGTAGAGTATATTGGGAGTTACTTTTTTTTTCTACAGGCGATTTGAAGTGAAATTCTATATGAGCCGGTGGCTTATACTGATTTGGATAATGAGTGGATTATTCGGCACTATTAATAACGCTGGTGATGATTGAGAAGTTATGTAAATATTTGTAGGGGATGTAATATCGTATTAGTAGAAGCTAATGGTAATTTTAGACTGGATTTACGGTAATCAGTGCCGGGTTAATTTCGTCGCGAATTTCGTATGTAAGATAAAATACGGCTGAAAATATTCGTTAGTCACGTGTATAGCGAATTATTCGCGAGAGAGAAGGGAGTCAGGTGGCAGGTTCAATTCGTTCAGTTCCTATTCACTATTCAATTGTATTATTCCCCTCGAAGCGGGCAACCGATAACGGGAGCGCAGCTTGCAATTTGCCAGACGTAATCCTGCTTGAGTTACTGGGCTAAATTAATGCTTTGCCCTGATTTGATAAAAATACGCGATTTTATACAACAGCGCAGTCGTTTTGATTTTTACGAATTCTTTATGTTTCAGACTGTGTCGATATCCATGCTGCTGCGTTATTCCCATCATCAGATCTTCGTTTTTATCGGTAAGTCAATTTTTAAAATAACTTATATTTTAAGCATTATCAGAAAATAATTAAAAAATCACCATTTCTAACTCGAGATAACCGCGTATTTTATGAAAGGTTGTCAACCGATTTTAAAACTGTAATCTCAAGTTGTGAAAGCCATACAGGTGAGCGACCTATTCCTCAAATATGAGTCGAGGTTACACGTATATATGGTGAAACATTTAGAAAGCGCATTTCGTCAATGTTTGCGGGCTAGGCCGGGTTCATTAAACTCACTTTTGAGCTTTCGACCTGTGATGTAAGTTTAGGAACATCTAGTTGCCTTCCGACATTCCCGGTATACCTGCTTCACCAAAATTGGGGGGATACGATTGCGAAAACGATCGTTGAAGTAAATATCGTTATATAAAGTGAGGCTTTGAGTTAAAAATAACTCTCGAAGTCGCGTTTGGCCAATCAGAAATAAAAAAAACAAAACAAAATTGTATTTTTGGAATCCAAATAGAGTAAGAGATCCATACTGGGACAATTCGAAAATCAGGCTAGTAATGTTCATTTTGATAAAGATATTCGATTTAATTGTTCTGTTTATTCTAAAATCATCTTTCGTTCAAGATACATAATAAAAAAAACTGTTCCAGTACTGGATCTTTTACCTTATCGTACGCTCCAGCCTCGGCTCTAGTATCTAGTTTATCAAAGCTATATACCGTCCGTGTCATCTCGCTCTAACGTCCCAGTTTTCCGCCCACGTCGGCCGAAGACACGAGTAGTTTTTTTTCTTGTCAGTGTATACGCGTGTAGTACAAGATCATTCAGTGTCAAGAGTACCGACTAAGAGGGAGAAAAAAGAGGAGATAAGTTGTGGTAGGGATAACTTACACGAGAGGAGCGAGTATAGCTGACATACGTACGGAGGCAGATCGAGTGACGTAACGGCCCGGTATAACACGCAGCGTGAAGAAATCGCAACGCAGTTTCAGTTCGTGCTGCTCGTTCGGCGCTACTTGTTGCTACTGCTGCTCTCGACGATTCTTCTACAGACATGGACGTGATCTGAAGCATTTGTGGATATCGGAGAATATTGAGTTATGGATCGTTTCTAAATTATACGTCTAAATAGAAACTGAAAAAATGACGTTTTTCCTTCTAATCACCGCCTACGCATTGGTCGCCGGTTGCTTATACGTGTTGTACATGATAGTTAACCAGTTCACCTATTGGAAGCTTCGCAATATTCTACAACTGAAGGTGACTCCACTGCTCGGTAACAACGCGCCCATATTCTTCCGACGCATTTCCTTCCCCGATCACTCCAAGTTCCTCTACAACTACCTGCCGGACGCCCGCTACTATGGTACCTTCGACTTCAACACCCCGGTGATCGTGATCAAGGACCCCGACCTCATCCGCGACGTCTGCGTCAAGAACTTCGACAACTTTCCGGACCATCGAAGCTTCGTTACCGAGGAGATGGACCCGATAGTCGGACGCAACGTTTTCTCCCTCAAAGGTCAACGTTGGAAGGACGTACGTAGTACTCTCAGTCCAAGCTTCACCGCCAACAAGATGAAGATCATGTTTCAGCTGATCTCCGAGTGTTCCAGGGAGTTCGTCCAGTACTTTGTCGATCATCCGGAATTGGCTGCGGACTTTGAGGCCAAGGACGCGTTCACCAGGTACACCAACGACGTCATAGCCACCGCGGCTTTTGGCATCAAGGTAAACTCTATGAGGGATCGCGATAACGAGTTCTACGTCTACGGCAAGGACGCCACTTCGTTCTCTAGTCCTCTGAGGTTGATCAAGTTCGTACTCTTTCGGAGTTTCCCGAAACTCGTCCGGATGACCGGCGAGAGGTTCCTGTCGAGGTCCACCGACAGGTTCTTCAACCAGCTGGTCACCAGCACTGTGAGGACGAGGGAAGAGCAGAAGATCGTAAGACCCGATATGATCCAGCTGTTGATGCAGGCCAGGGACAGAGAGGACGGCATCGACGTCACCATCGAGGACATAATCGGCCAGGCTTTCATCTTCTTCCTGGCTGGTTTCGAGACCTCGTCCACTCTCATGTGCTTCGCTGCTTACGAGCTGGCAGCTCACCCTGACATCCAGGAGAAGGTCTCAAGAGAGATTGAGGAGCACCAGGAGGAGAACGGCGAACAGCTGACCTACGAGTCTCTCGCAAGGATGAAGTACCTGGACATGGTGATCAACGAAACTCTGAGGATGTATCCACCGGCACCGATGACCGACAGGGTCTGCGCCAAGGAGTTCGTCATGCCACCTGCCAAGGATGGCGAACCAGAACTTCGGGTGGAAATCGGTACGAACGTGGTGATGCCGATATTCGGAATGCATCACGATCCAAAACACTTTCCGGACCCGGAGAAATTCATACCGGAAAGATTTTCCGACGAGAACAAAGATAAGATCAATCCTTACGTTTACATGCCTTTCGGACACGGGCCCAGGAAGTGCATTGGAAATCGTTTCGCTCTTATGGAGACGAAGACTTTGCTCGTTCACATTCTGAGAAAGTTCAGGATCAAATTCACCGACAGATCCAAGTACCCCGTTGAATTTTCGAAAGAGTCGTTCAACATGACTACCAAGAATGGCTTTTGGCTTAAGTTTGAGGAGCGAAAGAAGACGAATTGAAAAGGTGCAGTTTTATCAGTGCATATGAAAGCCACTTGCAGACGTGATTGTAATACACGTGAATGTATTATAGAGTTGTATTTTTGTATAGAATAAATTTAATTTTAGTAAACAATAGTACACATCTCACATAACAGGTATATCAGTACAAATAAAAGCAATTCATTTTCACATCAGCCAGCAATAACTCATTACGCAATTCCGCGCCATAAATATAAGCTTGAAAGAAAGAAAAAAAAAAAAAAGAAATCCGTTAACCCAGATATCCCGAATCCATCACGTAACGCGCGCGTCCCGTTTTCAATATAGAAACATCAGCATCAGCGACAAAAATCCATATCCACTCGGCTGATGACAAAGTATCCGACATAAACTACAAAGGTACATACAGATTACGTGACACTGGCAGTTTAATTGCTATTATTGCGCTTCTCGCTATATACCTATCCCCCTTCTTCTCTATCTCGACCTGTATATATACGTGTATATATAATACAGAGAGTGAGAGAGAGAGAGAGAGAGTCGATCGACGGGGTCATCGGCATAATCGACAAGCTCGCAATTCTCTCCTCTAGGATAAATCGTTCTCTGCGGCGGTTGTCGCGTTGCCAGTGGCATTATGACGACGCAATCCCGCGGCTGCGAATTAATGCTCGCGTAACGAAGGTAATCTCGTCTAACGAGTCTTTACGAACGGATAGCGCCGTGGCATCAGAGCAGCGATATGAATTTTCAAGCATTTTTAAGATATGCTGATTGACAGCGGCTTATGCAGCTGAAACAATATGCTGATGATGCGCCGCGCAGTTGTCGTCGTTGTCGTCGACTGGATGGATTTAATCGAGAAAGCGGGATGTACGTCTTGTGCGCGTTGTATATCCTATAGGCGTATATAACAATCGTCTGATGCAGCGGGATTTAGATTAAACGGCTTTTAATCTTTGTTATTGCGCTGTGTCTTGCGGTAATTTTAGACTTGTTATATCAGCGAGTTATTTTTGAAATTGATATATATATACGAAGAAAAATATTGACGATAATTTGTTGTCGAGACGAGAACTGATCGAGCGATGGTATCGATTGAAAATCAAATTTTTTTCATTGCGATTGCGAATTTAAAAAAAATCGTACAAGCTTATATTGCTTTGCGCTTTATCGGTAACGAATAAAACGTTCAATGATATTATCAAATTTGTTTGTTTGGCCTCAATATTCATATCGTATATATAATTGCATTGTATATGTATAAGAAAAATTCACTGCGCGCGTGAATATAGCAGATAACGACGATAAATATGGAAGCGCATTAAGTGTTTGCGAAAAATAATTGCATCACACAGTCGAATTGAAACGCTTATATTCTATAAATAGCGGCTACCTAAAATAATAGCTTCTTAAAAAACGACGTACTTTATTCAAAGGATGGAGTCTGATAAGTAGTATCGAAGATTGAGGATCGGTTTGTTTGTTAATGACGAAGAAAATTGGCTTTCTATATAATAAGCCAGCGCCAGCAGGTGCAGACAGTGTTTGGCCTCGGCAAGCTTCGGTATATATAATTAGGAAGACGACGCAACCTCTTGAAATTTTTGCTACCCCACAGCACGATATTGTTGCTTTAGATCCTTGAATCCTAATTAGACTAAGACAGAGTTTTCGAGGGGCAGAATTCATTTTCCTCGAATATTTCACTGACAACGCCGAAAATTTGGGAAGTATAAGCCAGAGTATGCTGAGCAAGAGACTTGAAGGGGTATATTTGTATTTTGATATACCTTTCCGAGATTCATGAATAATTATTATAATTTATTAAAAGATAATTCGTGTATATAGAACGACTCGGCGCGTCATTTGTTCGAGTATTTTCTGCTTAAGAGCATCTCATTACACGATAATTTGGAAAATTCTAAATTATACTTATTGAAATTCTCGAATCGTCGAGATCGAGTATTATGATTCATCGAAAATGAAAATTAAATACAAATCAAAAAGGACATCGTGATCCTTGCCAAAGGGTATAGAGAGCGAAACACACACAGAGCCTGTATATATGTATATTATGTGGAAGGTACAGGAATACAGGGCTATTTTCCCAGGATAATCGTTCGGAATGCCAATTTGCATAGAAAAACAGAGTCCAAAGCGGCGTGGACCTACTCCAAGAAGATACTATCCCCAAGCTATCAGGAGGTGGCTTCATGAAATTCGTGTTTTCATTGGCGCTTCCATATCTATACCAGATTTGACGTGGCCATCGTCATACAACCGAAAGTTAATGCGATACACGCGTGTCCTAAATAAGTACTCTACGCGGATTATAACTTTCATGGAGATTGAAAGAAGTGCGATACAATGATATATGATCACTCATACGAGGTCGCAAGCTCGAGGTGTCTGACGTGTACTGCACTAAGGGCTTCGTAAAAATTGTTGGAAGCCAAGAAAGAGGAGATACGATCCTTGAAAGTTGGCTGAATTTTAAAATTCATTAGTGTCTTGCTCCGGTTTCCTTCGTATACATATACATACAATTTCTTCCCCTTTTCCTGCTATAATATACATACGAATTTGCATATTAACTACGTCTTTTTAATTTGCGCTTCTATACTGAAATTCACATCGAACAGCTGCTTCCACGTTGATCTCCATCAACTAAACTATTTGGCAACAGGCGTTATGTGTAAAATTAGAGAATACCTAATATGCTACACACGCAAACATCAGTCCGGAATGATTAACGCGTATAATCACCAGAAATTTCCTCGGAAATCCTAATTATTCAATGCGTTATTATTATAATAATTATACTGCTGCTCTCTCGAAACACGAGAATTACATGCAACTCACACATTATCCGGATAATGCGGGAGAGTTTAGTTTCCGCATTGCACATCACGAAAGCCCGGGATACCGTTATGGCTCTCTGATGGGAGTATATAGTGTGAGGGCAATGGAATACGGATCAAAACTGCAACCAGCTTCGGAAGAGGAATTAAAAACTTCCTTCAGCGATACGCCCCGCAAAAAAAGCATCGCAGAGTATAGTAGCGTCGCGCGCAGTTTGATTATAAAACTGCGCGTCGTGCCGATGATCATCAAACTTCTTCTTCTCGTCGACGCGAACTTCCGAGATTATTTATCCGCTCTTGCAACCGGTCGACGACGACGACGACGACGGCATCAAAGTGGTAACGTCGTATACCTTCTCGGCGTCCAGGTATATCCAATCAAGCTGCCGCGCGCGAGACGCCCTGAAACTTTAATTTTTTTTCTCCCTTTTAAAGCGGCGACCTCGTTATACTTATACACCCGGGCAATAAATATGGAACGAGGTTGGAAAGGGCCCTTATTATTGATCTTAGCTCTTTGCTCATTCTCTGGATGTCGATGTTATATATAGGATGAGGAATAATCTTCGAAGCCTTTGATTTTTGACCTGCTCTGGGAAAACTAAAAGGTTTATTAATACCTTGCGCTACTCTCATTAAAATTAAAATTTTTAGTTTTTTTTTAGTATTAGTTAATATTAAATTATTGGGTATTAGTTAATAAGAAATGGTGTTGTTTTTAATGTTTCAGTGGATCTTTTGCAAATGTTGGAGTTCAACAATACTGTGTCGTTCCCAGCTGCCTCTCTTTTAACTGTGATTTTGGCGCTTGTCGGTGAGTCTATAGATTTATTAAACATTTCTTATAATTTTTTGAGCTATTTAGAGTTATGAACATGTCTCAGGAACTATTATTTTAAATTGACATAAAGAATCTTTTTTCATTGGCTGATGCGTTTTTTATAACAATAAATTGACAATTTTTATTCATTAAAATGACCTCTCAAAAGATAACACTTACGCATAAAAGCAATAGCATAAACGCGCCAAGCAACGAAAACCCGCACATATGTTACAGAAATGCATTCGTTCTATGGCGTGTCTGTACACGCGTCGTTGCGTCGTCTGCATAATCCGGTTTACGTATACAGCAGTAGCGCAGTATGTGTACATATATACGATGTAGAGCTTTTTGCCGAATGAGCCTCTCCTGTTGCGCTCTTCCGCATATATAGTCATACACCAGAAGCTGCGTATACACGTGTTGAAACGAAAGCTAGAATTTTGCCTCTCCTAGCTTTTTTATTATTCAAATTTTAATAAAAAAAAAATACACGCAGTCAACAGGTGCAGCTGCGCGTATAAATATTCACGTGTGCGAGCTAAATAAAAATCAGCCGGCGCGTGAGAGAGAAGAAATATATTATCAAACGAACATAAGCCGTTAAAAGAGTTTCGCAAGTCCCCGGCGCGCACTCGAGCTTTTAATCGCATTGTTTCGCGCGCGCGTTTAATAATGAAAGTCAAACATCCGCGAGCGAGCGCGAAAAGCGAGATAAAGTGATAAATGGAGATGGAGAGAGAAAGAGAGAGAGAGCGCTAACGGGTTATGACTCCCTGGATTCGGGGAATACCGCATCAATTTCTGATGAAGGCGCAACAGTTGGGCTGCTTTATCTTGTTCTCCTCGGTATGCCGCACGAGCGAGCTTTTTATTTCGACTGCACGAGAAGGGCGGGTGCAGCGAGCTTTTACACGTCTCTCCGTACTTTGGAATTATTTAGCTGCACTGCTTCTGTATAGGGCTTTTATATGTACTTTCTTTTTATGCGTCTGACGAGACTTGTTGACGATCGAGTGATGATCAGAGAACGTGAAGAGTGATATGCAATTTTTGAGACCTGATGGTAACATTGATTTGGATCGTTAAATATTACTTTTTATAAATTGAATTAATTGTTCTGCGATCTACGTATATCCGTAAACATTGTTCGTATTTAATAATCCATATTAATAACAGCAATCGGATCTATAAATTCCATTAAAAGATCGTAATACAATCAGCGGATGTATTCGACAGTCAATAGAATCAATTTTCCGACACACTAAGCTAATAACAATCAATGCAAACTTCTCACGCGGCTCTTTATCGAAAGCCGAACTGCAAAAGAAGGAGAGGAACTTGCTATGCCGGAACACTACTCGATCCACAAGTTGAGAGTCTCGAAGCCGGTGCGAATTCGCGGCAGGAACCGGAACCCATCACTTCGGATAACAACTTCCCGACCGACTTCCTCTCGAGGCGTTCTCTCTCTCTCTCTCTTGCTCTTCGAACACGCCAAGGCATCGTCGTCGTCTCTGGGATCTGGAAATTCGTCGCCTCTCTTGTCGCTTTACTTCGTTATTTCGCGCAGCGTCACTACCTCGACTCTATGTATACTATATATAGTTGGACAGCGTGCGTTTTACGCTTCCGTTGCAGGCTACTGGCTTTGATTTGTGTTATCTCTGTGTATATCCAAAGTGAAGCTATTCGATTGGAAGATTCCTTACGAGCTTTTATTTATTTTTATTGACTTTTTTTTTTCAGTTTCAAACTACCTGTATATTACCACGCAATAAACTCGTCACAAACGAGATTTGAAAAAAACTTCACCAGTCCGAAACTTCAATTTCGAAATAGCCGCGTTACAGGAAAAAAAAAGAAGAGAGAGAACACACGAGACAGCAATATAAGGGCGCATATAGACACGAGTTCATTTAAAAGCGGCTGCGAACGAGTGCGTATGTATATAGCGCGCGCCGATAAACCCTATATAATACTTGCGCGACTCCACGATTTACGTCAAATCGTCCGTGTGTGTCAGTTTAATCTGTATAATACGCAGAGAAGCACAGCACCGCCGGCGATGATTTTGCATACATTACATAATGTAGTATATAGCAAGGAGCGTGTAGAGGAGAGAGAGAGAGAGAGAGAGAGTTTTGCCGTCCCGATGCATCATCGACGCTCGATCGGCTGACCAACAGGCTGCGAGACTATTTTCGTTGACGTGTCTCGGCGCCGACATTGTTTGCGCGATGGACCGCCGCCGTATAGTCTTTTACTTGCCTGCCCGACTCCTGTCATGGCTGTTCGTGGATAATACGATTTTGCTACGAAGCATTGAGTGTATATGTATGTATATAGTTGCGAGGGAAATCGCTCGTGTGAGCTGGTGATAGTAGCGCGAAAGAATTTTGGCAGAGTGAACGTTGAATTTTTTTTTTTTAATGTCAAATTGTGAAAGAAGAAAAGACAGCACGAAGATAGCAATTTTGTAAAAGTTTATATTATATAATAGATCCCTCCTCTATATTATTACATATTCTAAGAATTATTGCTGACGCAGCGTCTCTTCTTATAATAGAAAAGCAGCTAACCCAGTTTTGCTAAAAGCAAATTGTTAAAATATGTGTTTCCCATATAACCGGCGTTTAGCCCTCAACTTCTTTATCTACCTTATAACAATGCATAAACTTTCATGTATATAAGACTTGAGCACACCCTTGTAATTAGTTTATAAAGTTTAACCACGCCAGGCTACATTGTTTTATGCTGGACTAGCTTTACGCTTATTATTCGAGAATCCGCGTACAGCCTTTAAATTATGTATAACTAAATCTTTGAAAGCTGTCTCTCTCTCTCTCTCTCTCTGTCTTATTATTCGAACTTTCAGTGTATACAGATATACACGCTACGCAAAAAATAGCACTGTATAGTTCGAAATGAACAAGGCCGGGTAGAGCGGTTGCAAGCTCGGGGATCGAAATCTCGACTTCGTAGCCGCAGAGTCGAGTAGTTAACTTCTCATCGATCGCAAGCTCGCTTTTAATGGGCGAGAAAGCCAGCGAGGCGTGTGCAAGCGTCGTCCCTTAAGTAGCTCCGTATCCGCTTCCGGTGCGGCATTCGTTGCCTTGGGGCTAGGCGTCGTCCTTCGCGCACTAGGTATATAGTTTGACATGTCGTCATATACATGTATGTGGCTGATTTCTATTTTCGGTCAAAAAAATATATACTGTTACAAACAAACAATAATTTTGCTGCAAGCCTTCTCCTAAACTTATTATAAGCATAGAATAGCGTGTCTATAATAATTGCGTACTTTCACACCTTATCGACATTTGTCGTCTGATAAAATCTTAATAATCTATTGTTCTATCTAATCGACGTGTCCTACTTTTCACCTACATCGTTATATTTTTACGTACCTGTATCTTTTTGCTCTATTAATTGGTGTAGGCCTTATCGTGGAAGGTTAATGCCCGATTATAAGTGTAAGTCATTGAACTCTGACGATTCTATTGATACTTTTTATCACTAAAAAATCCAAAGAATCTAAAATCACCTGTCGTATAGCATAACAGCTTTACCAATACAAAAACAACGGAAATACCACATACGTATCCTCCATATCGATATACCCCTCCCAAAATTCAACCCTCTCTCCACGTATACATATACATATACGCTTCATCCGCAGAATCTTTCCTGCGGAATCCATCGACAATGTATACACGTATACGCATCAGCATAGTGCCTAATATAGCTCGGCGCCGCGGCGAAACGCGTTGGAGCGTACCTATACGGTTCTCTCGCGCGTGCGTGCACATAATATCGGCTTGCCGCAAATTCAGCCGAGTCTCACCCTCAGCAGCTCTGGCGTATAGCCGCACATACACATATATACACACTATGTTCAGCAGCAGCTACAGTAGAGAGAGAGAGAGAGAGATAGAGAGAGTTGGCCGCCCATCATGCGTTTAATACATTTGCATTTATTATGTCTCGATCAAATCCAAATACGTCCAATCTCGGCCGCTGGCGGCGGCTGGAGCGATCGAGCGCTGGCCAGCAGAGCAGTATAGCAGCTCGTTCAGCGGGAAATATTGCCGTCCATTAGTTCGCCGAGCCGTTTCGCGGTCTGCGCGGAATTGCCGCCGCCGCCGTCGCCGTGGGCATATAGAGCGGCGACGTACGATGTGCCGATGACACGTGAGTGATGTCGCCACTTGAGCCGATGTGCTGCTCGTTCCGCTTGCTCTGTTGGCGAAAGCTAGTGTATAGTCGCTTGCTCGCGTTGTTTTAGCCTGTAAAGAGTGCAACAGCCCGCGATGAAAAGCACTGGAAATTCGATAGCCTGATGTGCTCTACTACAGCGGTGGTTTTCAAGTGGATATATAGTTGCGAGCTCGAATGTATAATGATTTATAACTACCGCGTGAAAATTTGTCAAGGGACGAATTTAGGAACTTTTTGCGGTATAAAGCTGTATAATTTGAAATATAACGTCTTAGATGAGGAGGCAATTCTCTGATATGCCGGTGAAAATAAGCCGGAAAATTTCGCCAAGGCCGCGCAATTTCAGGCGGGAAGATTATTATTGAGTCGCCGGGGAATTTTAACGTCTTTATAAGAGAGCAAGTGCCGAGTGGGTAGTTGCGCGGATATTCGGCGCGGCTTATCCCCGGGCTGAGGAAATGCCCGGACAGTATGCATTTAAACGGGTGCATTATCCGGGCGCGTATCATCGCCGTCGAAACGCACGAGATTAATGCGTCTAGTCGCCGCACGATTTCTATGTATGCGTGTTCTTTTTATACTTTCGCGCACCAGCTGCTTTTATTGATTTACCTTCTGTGTGCTTATAGCTTTTATCGGTGGCGTACGTACGACCTAGCCATTTTTATCGTGTATACTAGCTGTTTAGAATGTTTCCAAGTGCTGATGTCGTTCTTATCTCCAGGAACCGGATTTGGCTAAAATTTTGGGAATTGGTTTTTGGTACCTAAAAGTGAAATGAACTACCGTTACTTTTGTCCCATATAGGCCTTTGTTGTTAGGATCAGTACTCTATTTCGTAGAGCGAAGATATAGAAAATTCCTGCGCATTTTTCGTTTATAAATCGATTCTAATATAATTAATTGTATTTATAAATGCCTGATTTCACTTCTGATCGTGTCGCTCCTCATCACCGTATCCCAACATTTTATTAAAACAATTATAAATTAATAACACACTGATTAATGAATTCATTTCAAATCGAACGAAACACACACGCTGTCATCAAAATATTAAAAGCATTATTAAAAAATACGAGGATATATAAATCTGATGCTGGCTCTATATCGTATTCTCATTAATAATCAATGAAAAAGCAATCAAGTCCGAACATTTTTCCCGCTGTCCCATTATGCGCTACGCTACGGCAAGAAAAGGCAAAAGCAAAAAAAAAAAAAGAATATATCCACGCTCGCAGCGGAACGAAGCTGTGAAAGAGAGACGCGCGAGAAATAAAAGCAGCGAGTACAAGGCGTTACGTCGAGCTGGGCCGGCGCATAATTGTAATGGAAACCACGGGGGACCATACGCTCGGAATAGTAAAAGAATAATATATATATATATATACATATATACACGTATATA
>UCQR01038001.1:5261-16183 GCA_900474235.1 Cecidostiba semifascia
AAAAAAAAAAAAAATAAAAGTAGTAAAGTAGACCTTCAACTTAAAATCATTAAAAATGGATGCTCCGGTGCATCGACTTTAAGCGCAAAGTTATGATCTGCGCAGTAAAGCCGCTCTTTTTTGCTTTATGTAAAAAAAACCGTAATATGTCTACAAAAAATGTCCTACGGTCAGTTACCATTGATCGTCGACGTTTTTCTTCATTTTTTAGCATCTAAGACAAGTTAGAAAAGATCCTGAAGCCAAAGATTAAAAAATGTATTTTTTAAATTTCGTCATATAATATCGAAATAACTTTATTCAATTTTCCCAGAGTACATTACAATATGTAAAATAAAAAACAAATAAACGTTTCACTAAAAAAGATGCATCTGTTTGAAACGAGTCTCATATTTTTATCCTTATCGCGCTCGCATAAAGCGTTCGAGATGCGCATTCATATAATTACATAATTGAGCTCTGTCTCTCTCTCTCGTGAAAGAGTAAAGTCGCGGAGAGAAGAGAGACCTCCCTTTTCATTTAAACGTTTTCAAATGCAATCAGCCTCGCGTACCGTGACAGCGTGAGCGATCTTATTTAGATTGCATTATTGTAAGAGAGCGCTGCGCGCAGCTATTGAGAAAACGTGCGCGCAGCCGAGCGTATCCTTTTTATTACTCTCTCAGCGCGGAAGTGCAAATAGAAATGTAAGTATAAGGTCTGTGTATATAATACACCCATGCAGCTGCCACATACAATTCCGCGCCTATTAACTTGCTGTTTATAAACTCTGAGCGCATTAATGGCACTTGAAAGATCGGTTCACCGCATTTTTAAACGCTAAAAGTGCGTTTGTTTGGACAAATTTTCCGAGATTTTTCCAATTCTTCGCTGAGGAAATTTGCGGGCTCGCATTATATAAGTAGATATATACTACATAGCTTGCCGCAGAGGAAAGGAGAGGGCAGGGCAAGAGTATAGAGTGGGAGGGAGAGAGGGCCGCGGGCGGGAGATTCGTTTTTACAGCGATTGCGCGGTGGCGGCGCGGGTAGAACCGAAAGTAGCGCGCCGGAGAAAAAGCCTCTTTTTGCAGCATCCCCGTCCGCTTTTTACGAGGCCGAACTGACTCACATCGCCTTATACTCGCTCTCTCGCGGCGGCGGCGGCGGCATCCTGCGCTCGGCGTCGATGAAAAAGCGGGCGCCGTGCCGGCTATATATCTCTCGCTCGCTCGCTTCTTCTCGATTGACGTAGGTATTATATACACACGTTATACGCACGCACACACAAACTCGTATCATATTTTCCAGCTCGCTCGGAAAATATTATTTTCTTATAGCAATAAGTAGATAATAATAATAATAATTGGGTACTTACCGGTACCGTTGACGTTCCTGCCGAGTATCCGTACCGGCGCGCTGCTCTTCGGCGGACTCGTGAAGACAGCTGCGTCAGCTGTGATGGAAGCGCTGCTGCTGCTGCTCGTGATACTGATTGTGCTCGTCGTCTGTCCAGCGCTGGCCGTGCAGGCAACGCTCGTTGGCACCGGCGAGGGCGTCGTCGCGACGCTGCAGGCCGCCGTCGTCTCCTCCATACCCTTTCGCGCTCCAGCGCGAACTCCTGCAGGCTGCCTCGAAGCTGCTGCTACTGTAACTCCAGTCGAGGCGGTGGCGCTGCTGCTTGCTGCACTCTACTGCCCGCGGTACTGGCGCATACATTCGAAAGACAGAGCCCGCGGAGCCCAGAGAAAGAACCGCATGCACTAAGCAACACCAGCAAGCTACTAAATTCGTCACACAGCACACAGTCAAGAGGATAATATACAGAGACAGAGAGAGAGAGAGAGAGAGAAAGATATAGAGTGAGAAGAGAAGAGGCAAGCAAGGAAAGAAACGCCCGCGCGACCGGCGTATATCGTAAGTATGTATTATAGAGAAAGAGAGCCAGTGCTCGTCGTCGTCGTCGTCGTCGTCGTCGTCGGTTTCACAGCGTCCGACAACAGCGAAGCGTATCGTACGGTAGCGCGGAGCGCATTGTTTGTCGCTTTCTCGCGGGAGAGAGAGCGAACTCTACCGGCGACCGCTAGCTCTCTCTCTTTCTCCCTCTCTCCCCACCTTATAACTACATCGCAGGCGACAGCCCTCAAAGCGCACACGCTCCACCCCGCGCGGCGAGAGAGACAGACAGCTATAGAGCAGCCCCACATTGCATGCTTTCCTTATGATATTGCGGCTCAAAAAAACGCCTCTGCCCTCTCGCGCGCGCGCGCGTCTCCGCGCCGCTACCCTGAGTAGAATCCTTCTTCGCCCCTCTACTCCTTATATCCCGGCTATATACCGCCCGTTTTTTGCCCGACGAGCAAGAGAGCGCTTCTTCGCGCGCGACAACTACTCTGGAGCTCCTGCCAACTCTCCCTCTCTCGGCCGGCTACTTTTTTTCCCTTTTTCGCTACTTTTTTGCACGACCTCTCTGCACACAGCAGACCTGCCCAACGGCCAATGTATATAGGTATACAATATGATGAAATGTGATGGTAAAAAAAGTATATATATAGGTATGTATATAATGCGCGCAAAACGGAGCGCTGGAGAAACAATAATGGAATGAGCGCGATATTCAATGCGCTGCCACTGCCGTATTCTACCTATAGTTTTACGATCTTTCTCGGGCTATGCAAATTTATATTTTTATATACCTATACCCATACTCTCTTTCTCACATGTGGGTCTGAGAACTGCGAACCGCTGGAGATTCGCGCGCGACTAGTTTTTTGAACGGCTGCGCGCGCTTTCGAGAGATGTGTGTTTTAGAGCTGTATATATACGGTGCATGAAAAACGCCGGTTTCACCATTTCTTTCAAAATCTGAGATTTTCGATTAATTTTGACTAAATTTTCAATTGCTTACAACTATGCACCGAATCATCCATTATTTATTTATTTCATTTTTTTTTTAATTGTAGGTTTACTCTTCTACTTTTATTTTCTTTTGTGAAAAATATCTTTCGACTTTTAGGTGCAAAGTTACGATCTGCGCAGTAAAGCCATTTTTTTTTGCTTCACGTATAAAAAACCGTAATAGGTCTACAAAAAAATATCCTACAGTCGATTTCCATTGTTCGTCGATATTTTTCATTTTTTAGCATAGGTATAATATAAGACAGAAGTGTAATTTTTTTAGATTTTGTCATATACCAGCTGCACTTTGTCGTTTACAGAAGATTTCGAATGTAGGGTAAGTATAGAAGCAACGGAATGTGATTAAAAGAGAAATTGCGAGAAAAAAGGGTGCGCTGCAAAGTATAGAAACTCGGCAGGATCGTCAAGACGCGAGTCTTGACAAGTACGACATCCATCTACTGATGTGATACACTCACCGGTTTTCTCGTTCTTTCCTTAAATATTGCGAACCACTTGATTCAATGATATTTTTTGTTGACTCTGCTTTAGCGCAATTGTATCACACGTGCACTATTACTCACTTATAACGACGCTCAATACTTAATTTACATAGTTTGCGATTTGTAATATTGTGTATGGAAATAGAAACTCGAAAACTCTTTAGATACTTTGTACAATTTATTCAAATTCTTTCTTTCGGTACAAAAATTAATATAACTAATGTATAATATAGGTAAAAAAAAAAATTATTACTTTCTCATAATAGCGCAATTTCAAAACGTACAATGTTATAATTCTATTAGCGCATTCATGCGCCACCAACGTAATCGTAAAGCTGATGAGAACAAAAATATACCTAAAAACGAATTTATTTGGCTCGCGATTAATGAAAGAAATCGTGCTGTCAAATGCTCTAATACGGGTATAGAAAAGTCAACATTATAAAATCTGCTTCGACGATTGTACTACAATTTTTATACTATTGGGCACGCGTCAAAATACCTCTTCAACTGTATAGCAAATATATTTCAATAAAAAAAGTAACTATATATGTCAGTTTTCGTCGATTAGGCACTAGGAACGACTCAACGACTGAATTGATAAAATTTGTCCGTCTACTTCTCGTCAGCTTACCGGAAGACTTGGACCGGTAGTGTATATGTATATAGCATATGTAAATATATGTAAGATTTGTACGATAAAAAAGCACTGGTTACCCTATTCACTGCGAGGATGAGTAATAGTTTACAAAGAATGCATCTAGAAAGACTCGATACTGAAGAATGTGATTTTTATACTTGTATAAAATATAAATAACATTAAAAAACTCGATTTGATGAATATTCGTATGCGTGCAAAGGCGGAAGAGTCTTTTTAAAAACTAGCACAACTGTAATGGAATCAGCTGTCCTCCTTGTAATAAATAAAGCGTATATATAAGAGCGTTGTTCGATTAAATGGAAATACACGTCGAGGTTCTTTACACGCAACCGTATTCATACCAAACGGAGTTGGCAGTCTTACGATCCTTATCGTTGGAAGCCTCAACCAGGTCCTTTTCGCTGCCTTTCGAGTCGTCCATGCTCTTCTTAGCTAGAGGCGTGGCAGTGGTCGTCGTGGAATCGTTGATTACCGCTGACACCTTGTTATATATAAGCAGAGGTCTCGGTTCGTTGTAGGACTGTTCGTTGTCGCTGCTGCGCTGCGGCTCTTGCCGATGGTGTTGCTGCTGCTGCTGATACATTGACGGATCATCGGTCTCGGCTCTCTTATCCTGGCTGGCCGTACGCGTGAGCGAGGGAGACGCGTCGTCTGTATAATAGACCGTCCGTCTGGTGCCGGGATGAGCGAGGGAAAGCGGATCGTCGGGGCGCAGAGACTCGGGGTCAAGGCCAGCCTCGATAATGTGCGAGTCGTCGCCACTGGAGTTGGATTCGTGAGGTTGGACAGCCTCCTCGTCGAGGTCTGCCTCGACATTGTCCTCGTCGTCCTGATCTTCGTCGTCGTCGTACACCTTACCGTCGTTTGCAAAGGAAGACTTGAGTGAATTTTCATCGGAAAGCGCGCTTGTGTTTGCGCTCCAAGACGATCGCCGGCTGTTCCGGTTGAAGAGTCCTGAACCTGCTTTGCGAACGCGTCTCACGAAGCTCGCTCCAATGCTCTTCTTCTTGGTGGTACAGCTGTCAAGCTTTCTGTAGTGCTCCATGATCTTCTCCTCAAGCTTTTCCTTTTGTCGATGCAGGTGGTTCATCTTGTCCGTGTACATCTTCTCCTCCATGTGGTAGTGCTCCTTGTCGTCGAGCGAGTGGGTCAGGAGCTCGTGGTACTGGCTAAAGAGCAGGGATATGTGCTCCATGAGGGAACGCCGGTCGTTGTCGAGGCCCGTGTTCATCTGGAGCAGCATCTCGCAGCGCTGGCTCAGCTTGTTGATCTGCAGCTCGAGATTCGCGAGTCTGTCGTCTTTCTTGCTGAGCTCGCCCTGCATCTCCGTCTGGCGCAAGCTTAGCCTGTTGTTCTCCACCTTGTTCTTGCGGTAGTCCTCCTGGAGACTGCGATACTGCGTCTTGAGCGTCTCGTGGTTGGTGTATAAATTGCGAAAGTCCTCTCTGAGCTTGGAATGTTCGCCGCGCAAGTTGCTCAGGCTCTTGACGTTGGCCAGAAGATTGTCGCGCTCAGTCTGCAACGCCAGGCACTGGGCCTCGAGTCTTTCGGAGCTCTCGCGCAGCAGGCGCGCCTCATTCTTGGCATCCCTGAGGCTGACCTTGAGACTATCTCTTTCTCGCAAGAGGCACTCGTACTCGGTGCTGAGCTGCTCGTGCAGTGACTGCAAGCGCTTTTGATCTCGACCCAGGTCTGTGTGGGCGCGCTCCAGAGCCGAATGTTCGTTCACTAGTTCGTCCATGCTGGCCTCCAGCCTCGAATTATTTAGTTGCAAAGCAGCCTGCTGCGAGGTCAGGGAAGCGCTCTGGGATTCGAGTCGCGTTACGTGCACCTCGAGTTTCGCCTTTTCGGACTGCAGCACCTCCGCGGCAGCTTGTAGCGTCTTGACCTGCTCCTGTGTTGCTACGCTTGCGGCCGGCATCTTACCCGCCTGGACTAGCGACGGCTCCTCTCGCTGGATGACTCGGTTCACGACCTCGGGTACCTCCGATATCATGTCCAGGATCTTATCGGCCGGCAGCGAGAGCGCCAGCTCCGAATCCAAGCCGAGCTTCTCGAGCGTCGCGTGCACCTGCTGAGCGTTCAACTTTTCGGCGACCAGGTTCGACTGCAAGCTCTCCAGAGCTTCTCTGTCGATGGCGGCGCGCGAGTCCAGTTCCTTGCTCGACCTCTCGATCTCCCGCAAACGGTAGATCTGGGCTGCCGAGTTACCTATCTCCTGCTGGAACTCTGCGACCTTCTTCTCAAGGATCTCGATGGTATTGCTCGCTTCGTCGAGGGCGACGTCCTTTGTTTCGACAAGCTCGCGCAGCTTCAGCACCTCCCTATGCGTAGCTTCCTTGTCTCTCTCAAGCGCAGCGAGCTTGGCCTCGAACTCGGCTTGCTTTTCCTTGAGCTCGCGAGCTGCCATTTCGCTAGTCAGCTTCAGGTCGTTGAGTTCGCGTTCTTTGCTCGCGGCGTTGCGCTCGGCATCCTCGGAGCGACGCTCGGCGCTCTCCAGAAGGGTTTGCAGTCGTTGTCTCTCCTTGGCAATCGTGCTCTCGTAGTTTCTCTCAAGCTCAGTCAACTTGCCGTGGAGGCTCTGGATCTCCTGCTGCTGCTTATCGAGATTGTTGCGCTGAGTACTAAGACAGCCCTGGAGCTTCTTGTTCTCTTCGAGGGTCTGCTTGCAGACGAGCTCGAGGTCCTTGTTCTGCTGGGCCAGACGCTCGCTGCTGTCGCTCAGAGCGTCCACCTTGAGCGACAGCTTCTTCTTCTCTTTCTCCAGCTCCAACATCCTGGAAGAACTTTCGTGGAAGGACTTCTCTTTTAGAGAGTCGACGAGACTACTGAGTCGACGATTCTCAAGTTCAAGCTTTAGCGCGCGAGCTTGTGCGTTGTTGGACAGCTGCTCGGACAACCTGTTGTCGGTGGAAGCCGAACCGTCGGCCGGATCCGCTTCGGAGTCACTGGCTGATCCTGCTCCGGTTAGGGAAGACAGAGCTCCACTGGCAACTTCGCTGGCTACGCTTTTGATCAGACGTTGAAGTTGTGCGTTTTCTTCGCACACTTCTGAGTACTTGTCTCGGTCCGCTACTCTCTCGAGCGCCATATCGTTCAGCAGTTGCTCGTATTTTATTATCTCCGATTCTAGCTCCAAAACCTTTTCTGATCTCTTCCGAGACGAATTGAGCTGCTCCTCTAACATTTCTCTGGTTTCCATCAGAACGCGATTGTCTTCTCGTAACTCTTCTATCCTGCTTTTGTAGTACTCGATGTCTGTTAATTTTTCTCGGTATCTGGCGACTTCTGCCTCTAAGCGGTCCGCTTTCTCTGCCCTTTCTACAGCAGCATCCAACTCGTCCCTGTAAGATTTAGCTGCTCGTGCTTCTAGTAATAATTCTTGGTTTTCCTCTCTCAACTTGACAAGAACAGCTTTGTTATGCTCCAACTCTTCCTTACATTCAATCAGAGCTTCAGTCTTTTCTTCCAGCTCTTGTCTCTGTTTTCTTACTTTGGATTTCCAATCAGCCAACTCAACAGCGTAACGGTGAACCTCTTCTCTGTTGGAGCTACTATCTCGGCCATTATTACTGGAGGGGCTAAATAATCTTTCAAGTTTACCTGACATGGAAGATCCTAACATGCCACTTTTCTTTGGTGTGGACATATCTCCTCTATCTGCATCAAGAGCATCGTGCACAATGTTATCATTGCTCCTATCGCCGGCACTAGTATCATTTCCTGTACAGTTTCCAATGCCCTCACTGTCGTGACTTGTATTTGCAGCCTGTATACTCCTCAACTTGGTGCAATAAGCATTTCTTTCTTGCATTAGTTTTTTTACTCTTGAAAACACATTTCCCATGTTAACGTTTTCCATGGATTCTTGTGTTACCACAATGTCTTGGTAATCAGTTACTTGTTTTATGCAGTCAACTATTGCTAATTGTGTATCGACATTCAGCGTTTTTATCCTCGTGATGAAATCTTCTTTGTTGGAACATTGCACAGCACATCCCAAAAGTAACAATAACAGTAACTTGGCCTCTGCCACATGTCGTTCGGGATCCTTTCCTAGCTTATAAGTGTCGGGTACAGTCAGTAACAAGTGACCCAAATGTTCTTCATAAAACTGCTTCATGTTGTCTACAACTATCTCCAAGTTGTTTATGCGTACTCTGGAATCCCCTCCCGACGGTGTCACACCATCATGCAAGGGCTCAGGATCTCTAAAACGATTCAAAATAGTTCAAAAATTTATATTTAACAAGTCACAATCGTCGGTATAAAATTATTCACAGCTTACATTTGAAGAAAAACATTGTGCAACAAAACCCCATCAACGAGATCGTCATAGTTGGTCAGTGCATTAGGATCTTCCAGACAGCTGATAAACTGAAAGATGCAAGTTTTTAAAGGTTAGGTAATCATAATCGAAAAAGCTTTAGTTATTGTTTACAAAGTAAGAGATCGGCCAAAATACACTTACCCAGGTAACCAGAGGACCGCACAAAAATTCGTTGATTTCCGAAGAGGCCATTTTAGCGAGTCAAAACAACGTAGCCAAAGATTTATCATCAACAAAGAGCCAAACCAGCAAAACCTTCATTTCAAACGCGTCCAAGTCTCTCCCTTCGAGTACCGACTCACTCCTCGCTGAATCATTATTGTAGGGAATGCAAAATAAAGCAAAACGGGCATCGGTTATTAAGTATTAACTAACTGAAACCGCGATACGAAATACGGGATGCATGCGATACTGCCCGTAACGATGATACACACATACTTGTATACCTATATGCAGGAGGCAGGAGGTAATACAAGAACAACAATACCTACACATGCAAAGGATTTCTCACGGTCGCTCTAGTCTATAACAACTAGCTCTCCGGGCTCTTGCGCCTCTCTCGTCTCGCTTGCCTTGCCCTCTCTCGTCTCGCTCTCCCGCAGCCCGCACTGATGCCCGCAGTCAGCTTATGCAGTAAGTATTGGTATTGGTACCTACTTTTATATGACACATACTTGTTTAAATATAAGTATACCAATACCTATACTTATACGAATCGGCCGCCGCTGTTGAGCTGCTTCGCGAATCGTGTGCGGCGTCGCGTATATTATTGTATTGGTCGGGGAGTAACAAACATGGTTAAATTATAAGTAAAGTATTTAATATTTTGTAGAAATGGGACCGGGCAGTTTGTAAAATAACATCCAAGCAGATGGTGTTGTCATAACATGAAGGAATTGTCAGTCATCGCTGTGGTTATTGTGAGTTTGATTTTTATTAAAATTTTAAGACTGCTTTGTTACTTAATTTTAAGCTAATATAATGCTAAATTGTGAATTTAGACATGTATAGTTAGCGTTCAAGGTTTAGAGAATCTTCTGCATTATGTGATAGATGATGTACCAGCTGGATCTTATAAATATTATAGTTTGATGTACGATGGATTGATCAAGATTAGACTAACTACCCAGTAAATATACAAAATATCACTGAATTCTTCTTTTTACCAAATAAAAATGAAACAAATATTCATCTTGTCCACTAGGTCAGGAGATGCTGATATATATGTTTCACAAACAACAACAAAGCCTACATACGAACCCGATCGATATTGCTTACAATCTACAACCTGTGGGGAAGATATAATTTATATACCACAAAGGTCTTTCATTAAAATATACATTAGTTTTCTTTCTTTTTGGTCGATGATTTTTCATAGTTTATTTATTTCAGTTTTAAAAGACCCGTTAGTATAGGAGTTTATGGACACCCATCACATGAATCAAGCCGTTATACGCTGTTAGTTTATCAAGTAATAGAAACCAACGGAATCATTTTTGATGAGCAAAATCCAGCATATGACAATTTTCCAACATCCCGTAATCCAAAGGTAAAGACAATTCAACTTCAGTTCAGAAAATCATAGTTTTGAAATACCTCCATCATGTTTCCAGAAAGAAAAAACATCTTTTGTACTGACTCTGTTATGGTCCCTCATTGATTTGTTGTTTCATGTGCTGTTTTGATAATAAATGCATATAAAATGTCTAAAATGTTGGAGTACGAAAATCAAATGTTTTTGGAAATACTCCAAGAAGATGGGCTAGTTATTACAGCAAAGTAATTTTTATCAATTTCTTCTTCAAATCAAATAATTTTTAATCCAAGATTTCTTCATTAACTTCTCTCATTTTACAGAGGTCTTGGGCTTGAAACAGTATTTACAAATATACTTAAAGCTTATTCCGATCCTGGACAACTTGTCATTGTTCTTGGAACAAATGATGATGAAGAAACATACTTTATTGAACAATTAAAAAATCAAGGAGTGAAACATTTGCCTCGAATTGTTTCGGCACAATGTCTATCAGAAGAAAGGTAATTGTATTAACATATGATTTGTAAATTGTTCAAGTTTTGATTTCTATTGCTAATTTTTATTTAGGCAAATCATGTACTTGGAAGGAGGAGTATTGTTTATATCAGGCAGAATATTAGTAGTTGATCTTCTAAAAGATCGAGTGCCACTAAATTTAGTTAGTGGAATGCTTGTGTATAGAGCCCATTCAATATTAAATTCACATCAGGAAGCCTTTGCACTTCGACTCTACAGAAAGACCAATAAGGTTTATAATTTTTTCTATATTAGCAATGATGATCGATTTAATTTATGACAATTCAACAATTATTCATTGAATTTTATCTAGACTGGTTTCATAAAGGCCTTTACCAGTTCAGCCATAGCTTTCACAGTTGGATTTGCACAAGTAGAGCAAGTAATGAAAAAATTATTCGTCAAAAAGCTGTACCTCTGGCCTCGTTTTCACAAAATTGTCAATACTAGTTTATCAAAATACAAAGTAAGCAATTTGTCAATTCTATATGTTTTGAAT
>UCQR01038003.1:15582-26331 GCA_900474235.1 Cecidostiba semifascia
AAAAAAAAAAAAAAAAAAAAACGTGCGAAAAAGAGCGAGCAGCAGCAGCCACGAATGCATGCATCGGCCGAGGGAGAAGTTTATGCGAGAATATAGAGGCCGTTGCAGGTGCGCGTACGGAGAGTTAACAGCACTTACCGTAGCGCCAGGCGCATATGAAAGTAGGACCTCTCCCTCTCTCGCTCTTCTTATGCTGCTGCTGCTGCTGCTGTGGAGCAGAGTTTGCATTCTCCCTCCTCTCTGTCTTGCCGGCTTTACCCAGCCCGGTGTGTAACACGTACGATAACGCCGGAAAGATGGTTTAAACACGGAGCTCGAGACATTACGAGGGCTCTATGCGTTGCTGCTGTTGCTGCAGGTAGAGGGAGAAAGTCAACGCGCCGTTTTCGAGGTGTTGCAAGAGTGTGAGAGAGAGAGAGAGAGAGAGAAGTCAAAGGGGATTGCACAGCTGCGAAAAAGAAGAGGCTGCAGTACGACGGGTGGGAGAGATAATTTTGGCGAGCTAACAGTTGCCAGGAAGACTATAGAGCTCGTTTCAAATTCAGCGTGTTGTTCAGCTTCGTGCAAACTCTACTCTTTCCGCTCCACCCCCCCTCTCTCTCTCCCTTGCTCTTTGTTACGCTACTCCCTTGCTTTGCCGTTGTTAACTCGCGCATTAAGACGTGGATTTACATGAGTAAATACGGCCGGCTTGCGCTCAGGTACAAATTGAGATCGAGGCTGCTGCAGCTAGAGCGCCTCTCTCTCTCTCTCTCTCTCACTGAAGCGTCTGGTGTTACAGCGAAAAAGCTATATACCTGGGACGCTGCTGTTTTGTACACAGACCAGCAGCAGGCTACTCGTAAGAGTACGTCATGAAATTCAAATTTTAGTCGTTCGGCCGTATACGCGCGGAGCTGATACTACTACTGCTCTCATCGGTCGAAAAAATTCGACTGACGTATATGGCTGATATGTCGGGGCTTGAGTTGACGAGGTTTTAGGATCATGCGTGTCCATCGAGAGTGTATAGAACAATTTTTTGAACTAGAATTTTCGCCTGTGATATACATTTCAGTAGTATCGGCCATGGTGTGGTCAGACATATTAGTTTGTTCAGATGTATTGCTTCGATAAAGCGCTTTGATGTTGAAACTTCTCGATATAATTTGCAACATTTTTTTCCTATAACGCTCGCTTGTAGAATACAGTAAAAAGTTTGATAAAAAAAACACGGAAACAGATCTCCGGAGCAGAAAATTAAAGTTCGGTATATGTCCGGTTCGAAGCGTTCGCCCCTTTACAGCAATTCCAACTGTATATACGAAAAAACCAAATTCGCTCGACACGTTTCTATTACTTGTATATACGTCGCCAATATAGCTTCGCGCACCAACTCCAAAATTCCATCCTTTCAACAATATGAGAGAGAGCTGATGCACATATTGTACGGTAATTGTAACAGCCGCCCGTAAATATTCGTTCGAGTACGCGTTATACGGCTTCGCGTGCGTAAAATTTCCGATCGCTACTTTTTTTATCCCTTTTTTCTCGTCGTCGTCGTCGTCGTCTTCGGCGTCATCGTCGTTGCGAGCAGAGTCAAGAGATAAGGATTACGAGTTTATCGTATGGCACTTTTTTTTTCTTGTCCGATTTTTTTATCGTCTCTCGTCGCTTTCCGCGTATCACTTTGCGAAATCAGTTATTCATATTTTCATCGACGTGCTTATCCATGAAATTTCCGAAATAGAGGTCGCGCTGAATTATTAATGGCCCGCGAGCGCCAGAGGCATTCTTTCATCGTGTATACGCGAGCAACGTTCTAATACACAACAGATGCTGCATGAAGACTGCTGTCAGGCTGATTTTTTTTCTTACATAATTAAGTGGCTGCTTTGAGCTTGTCACTTCGTGTCAAAAGGTATAAGGGAATATTATATTCAACATAAATTTAATGACATTTTATCGTTGTCGATGAATAAGCTTATACACATGTCTAATCCTTTACAAAAATGAAAATACGAAAAATATCCAGGTGGAATCAGTCGAAGTTTCATTAAGCTCCCGCTCAAAGTTTATTTGATCCAGACTATTTCAGTCGACGCTTTTCATTTTGGACCCCGAGGTGTATACCTAATACCAGCCAACTTATATAACGCGGCGAAACAGAAGCAGCATCAGCAGCAATGGCGAAAGTGTAAAAAAAGGGCAAGTGCCTGCGGGCAAAGACAAGGCACACACGTGACGTGACAAAGGTATTAAAGTTGAGTGACGGCATCTGGCAGTCGGCTGGCGGCATATTGTTTTCGTTTCGCTCCTGCGACAGCTCCGTCATTCTCGCCGCCGCCGCCGCCGCCGCCGTTGGAAGAAATTGGATAGTTCGAGTAAACTTTGATGCTACTCCGATATTACTTTTCAATGGAATTTATCTCTCGAGCCGCCCAACAGCACGCTCACAGGCAAGCAAACTTTCCAGCGTGCAAGCTTGCTTGCTTGCTTGTTGTGCCGTAGCGTTCTTTATCCTGTACGCTTAGGCCGCGCTGTGAGATGTAGTGAGCTCACGGGCCTGTAAGTATTACGTACGACGCGTACGTGACGCCGGACAATGACGAGAGGAAGAGCGAGCGCCGAGTCAAATCAAGCTCAAAGTTGCCGTAGACGTGAGCTCGGCTAAAAACGTTCATTATTATGCAGTTGATGCGAGGAGGACGACGAAGGAGGCAAAGTTTTTCTCCTCCGCTCTGCTGCAGCTCACTTTTTCTTCTTCTTCTTCTACTATTACTTTTTTTTGCGAGAGCTTGCTGCAAGCGCGACGAAAATGGCTATAACAGAAAGAATCTTGTTTTGTGAGGAATAGGGGAAGTTAGTCGAACGACAAGCTCGCGCGAGTATAAGAGATTCTCCTTGGAGATAAATTGGCTTGAAAAACAAGCTGTGACGGAGCGAAGCTGGTTCTTAGAGCGTTTTCTCGAAGGCACCGATTGATGGCCGGATGGATGGATGCGTTGGCTGCGGATGGAAAAATCTGTTGTCGAGGTGTATTATATACGCGTGGTGAATTATGTCTGTCGATATAGGCGGGTAAACTGTAGTTTTACGTTATCAGTGCTTTCGATTTATTATAATCTTTCTGTTATGTGAGCCTTTTGTGCGCTGTTACTTACTAGTTTACTATAAAACTCGTACATGTAATTAATTCGATTTCTAAAATCGTTAATCTGTTTTTGATTCACGACACGGCTAAAACACGGTTTGCATTAAAACTCAAGCGATCTCGAAAGTTGTAGAGAAACTCGATGCATTTATTTGCATATGCTTTCTAGTTTGAAATGCATTTGATTCAGTCTGGCTGAATTCATATGATATGATTTCTATACTAAAGTTGAGGGATTCGGTATACGAGAGCGAACAGTTGAAAAACTTTTTTTCTATTTCACTTACCTTTGTAGAGATTGCCTTGATTGATTTGAATATTGCAAAACAATATTCAAATTCGATATTATAGATATTTTTATGCGCTATAAAATAATGTTTTCTTTTCTAATAATTCAAAACTCGCAAACACACGCACACATGCATACGAACATTTTCTAAAAATATGAGATTTAAAAGAAATATTTTTGTAATACACGCACAATTTCTGTGTTTTTTACCCTTTTCAGACCGGAGGGCAAAAAAAAAAATTACAAACGCCCGCTACTTTACGTTCTTGGTACACAATATACCTTTCCTAACACGCGCATTAAGTGGGCCTCTTCTCATTACAGAAAGTAGCGTAGAAAATCGCGCATTCCGAGCGTGCTTTAAAAATTTTGAACTCAAGCGGGGAAAAATAATATGTTTCGTTTCGAAGATTTCTATCTACATACGCATGTATTTAAAAAGTTATTTGCATACTTCACTGATGCATGCGAAGGTTATTAGATTATTTTTCTGCATACCTCTGCGCAAGGAAGTGAGAAATAAAAGTAAACTATACGAGCCGGGTAAACATAATTATATAAAATGCCAAGCCAGGATAAGCAAGAAAATGAAAGTATGTGCGGCTTGCGTTGCATAATTGTGCCGGAGCATAAGTTCATGAATAAATACGTGTTTTTAGCGCGTGGAAATGTGTAAATGCAAAGCTTTGTTATTGCAGACCGTTTTCATAATGTTCTGACGCAGAGAGGCTATATTATTCACGTTCTTAAAATAAGGTAACGATGTACAACGAATACTCGGAATGATTATATTGAAAGTTATTTGAATCCTCGTTAATGCTCGTTGGAAGAAAACTCGTTAGCGTGTGTTTATATATATCCTTGGTAGAAAATTGAGCACATTCTGGGCATAATATCTTATCAACGCATATTAAAATGAGTATTTCCAGAATTTTTATCATAAACGTCATTTTAATATGCGTTAATAAACAATTATGCCCAGAATATGCTCAATTCTCTGCCACGGTATGTATTCGAAGTTTTGTCCAATTAGGTAATCTATTTGATAATACGTATGTATCGTCATATATCGGTGATTTCATCAGTCAACAAAATTGAAACAGTCAGACTAGGTATTATATTATACTCACAGCTACGACTATACTATAAGTTCATGAAAACGTTATGCTACTTTGCATTGCGTATTAACCAATCGTTTCGTCGTGAAAATGAGTTTGCTCATTTGCGTTGAAAGAGCTTTGATTAACAAAACAAAGGCACTTTACTCTTCGTAAACTATCCATCAAATATATATGTTATTAAAAACAGCAATCTCAATATCCGCATATACAATAATATATAAGTCACACACAAGCTACTATCGCCCGATAGTTTCAAGCAGTTCCTTATACCCCGACTGTCTTCATCCCATAATTCGGCACACATTCCACAGGCGAAAGCGCCAGTAGTATGGGGAACACACACTCAGAGACGTGCAAATTCGCAAACACACATATACACAGACACACACGAAAGAGAAATATGCTCGGTATTCGAGCGATGGCAGTTGTGTTTACTCACTGGTAGCGCTGACTGCCGGCCCGATGAGCGAGTGCTTGGAGGTGCCGGTAACGGCCCCGGGGACGACCTTGTCCGGCTCTGCAACACATTATTGTAATTATCCTACGGAATATACAGTGCGCCGTTAATTACAAGCGGGGCCGCGCGAGCGAACGAGAATGGCTGTCGGTCCTAGCGCGCGCGCGCGATGCATAGAACATGGCCCAATCTACCTTAATACTGACCCCCTGGTATACCTCTCGAGCGCGCTGGCCTCCATGATTCATTGCATTATAAATTCGAGACCTAAGCGCGTGACGCTCGCCTCTCTCACACCTATATTAATACACGAGCGAGTGCGGCCTTCTCTCCTCTTTGGTTGTTTGTCTTACTTTTCAGGTCAAGAGAGGAGGCGCCAGCCGATAAGCAGACGATACACGTGACTGTGAAAGTTTTTGCATCAGCGATATATACGCGAGCTAGTTTTCTTCACAGAGATAGAGAGAGAGAAGATTTAGGAAATTCATATACATTTTTGACTCGGAGGCAGTGCAGAGACGAGGACTTTTTGACAAAGGAAATTGTTGGAAACTAACTGCGTATATATCTGTGAATGCGCTTGCTCGCGCGGCTTCTAACTCGCTCATGCTACAATGTCCCAGTAACACAAAAGTGACTCTCTCTCTCTCTCTCTCTCTCTCTTTCACTGCAGTCTCTAATGGAAATCGGCTTTGGTGAAAAACTTGCTTATAAGGCGCAACGTTCGCGCTCTTCTCTCGCGAAACTTCCTCACTGTGCTTTATTCGTTTAAAGTTGTTCCGGCAACTTTCAAGACAGGGAAAGAGAGAGAGAGAGAGAGAGAGACTAAGCATGTCTACGTAATCATCATATTACTAGCGAACTGTCTCTACCGCCCACTCGCGCGCTTAGCTCAAACTTTAACGTTGTCAAGCACTCCGATGTTATCCCCCAGAATCGCTTGACAGACCGAGAGAGAGAGACACGTCCTGAGAATTTGAAGCTGCTTAAAATTTACCTGGAATCTGATGCGCGCTCGCTTCTCTGTACCGGATATAATAACGTAGTAGCACCAACCAGTAGTGCTTATTAGTTTTCGTACGTTATATAACGTCGTTTAAAGCCCTCGTCTGTATGTTTTTAAAATAAAATTGAGAAACACGCGTTTATAAGTAGTACGAAGCCGGGTTTAGTCAGACGCGCGAGAATATATCAGCTGCTGTATAACGAAATAATAAAAGCTTCAATTAAATCGCGCAACGAAAGACAATATACACACATTACACTTCGATAATTTAACTCTGCCTCGCGCGCGCGCGCGCATGTTTATTCGAGCCCGCATTCTCCATTAAACGTGCAACTAGCTCTCGCTCTGCATATGCATATACTGTTGTCTCTCGAGTTCACTCATTCTAGCGCAATTATTAATTGAACGCGCAAGGCGTATATACCTTTACGTATATATACTTCCCTCACCTCAGCGCGCTTCGTATTCCTTTATATACAGGCGTACGCACATATATATATTGCTCAGGGGAGCTGCGAGCGTATGTATATACTCGATGCGAATCTCTTATTTCTCGGCAACCGCGTTTCACTGCAAAGAGCCATTGCTTCAACTCGTGTACTATGGTACTACTACGGATATATGTACAATTTGATGCTCTTCTATAATTTGCCCGCACCTCTCGATCGATTGTTGCTAAACTCTCGGTAACCGTAGGCTGTCGCAATAGCCTCGGGCCTGAAGACAGTGTGCTCACTTGTAAATTGCATCAGTCGCACAATGGCCTTGTATGTGCGTACGTGATGTATACAGCGTATACGTACGTCTCTGTGTTTATGCATCGCGAGGTAGTTGCCTCAGCTCTAAGGGAGCCGATGCAACCCACAGCCGGAGGGAGAAACTGCTCCACTGATGGAACTCAATGTTGCGTACGTTATAACGGCGGCATTGCGGACTGATGCTGATGGAGATGTGTGTGTGTGTGTGTGTATTATAGTGTCGTGTGTGTATTGAATTTCTACGAGATGCTTCCTTTTCCAAATGGATATTATATACTGGTGTGTAGCTTAGAATTATTATGGTTTACTTTGAATGAGGCGCGGGATTAAGAGAACGCGATACTTTGCGAAGATGAAAAAGTGCGCCACGCGGATGGCGAGTACAATTATAATATTTACGCCTTTCTGCCGTGTACTCGAGTTATTGCGATTTCTATACGTAAATCAAATTCTATGTAAAGTAATTTTAATTATTACTTGCATCAGGCGTCCCGAGTCGTATATATCTTTCTCTTTTACCTGCTGCTGTGTTAAAGTCCTAACTTTTTATTTATGACAGCGTTTATTTGTGAAATGGTAAGTTAAATTTATAAAACTACATTTCTGCTTGGCTTAAAGGCAAAACGACTGAACAACACTTTTCGTGTTTTTTGAAAACGTTTTATGGATAACGATAATATACTCATTCAATAAAGCATATGATATCTTGCTATTCTCAACATTTAACATTTTGACAATACATTTTAGTTTGTTCTGAGTATATGTAAAGGTCTACGTCATCAAATTTTATTGTCTAGACATGATTTTTGCATCGTGTCGCAGATATTTATATTAATACTGGTAGTCGATAATTTTCGTTACCGACAAAGGATACGTGAAAAAATAAAGTAAGGATCGTCTTTATCATCGGTCGTTGGTCATGATGTTATCATCCGCCATGATAAGACCACACGATCATAACTTTAAGAGCGTTTTCTTCTTTACCGACAAGCGAATCTCGAGTGATAAAATGGAAAGCATTTGATAAAGCGAGTTTGAGTTTCTGCTGTACCGACGTTAACGTGATATCTGCATGCAGTATATGAGTATCCGTCAAGCTTTCAGTGTTATACACATAACATAATATGTACATAGTAATTTGTGTTGATTACTAAAAATTGCTTTCTTATTGCTTCGAAAAATTCTTTTTTCTTTCAAATAACGAATAAAGGAGGCACTTCAATTGAATACCCATTGTACAAATAAATGCCTACAGTTCAATAACTATTTGCAACAAAATGATAAAAATATTAAAAATTTGAAACTAGAACCGTATTGTCCTGAAATATAACCGCAGAGCGTGAAAACGTCGAAACGCAATCGAAAGTCGCTTGTACGAATTCACAAGAATAATAATAATAATAATACGCTGTTTTGCTGAATATTCATATTTTTCGTCTAGATAACATTTTTCCAAGCAATTTGAAATTCTCACAGTACGTTGGACATCAGCGTGTGTTTCTCGTGCGAATTTTCCGGTTATTTGCACTGTATAAATATAGGATTTCAGGATCTTAGATTCCGCCGCAAATTCATCCCAATAGAGACAGTCAAGCAAATCACACACAGCTTTCAAAGTGCTTTCAGCTGGTTTGCCGTGGGTCAACAAATATACACATCTATCGGAAGAAACCTCATTCCTCTCTCTCTCTCTACTCTCTCTTGAATTCCCAATAGCCACTATATAGCTTCAAGGATATGCGCGACGCTTTTACACGTTATATCGACTTCGTTGAAAGCGATACTTGGAAATCGAAATGCCGCGAGTCAAATGATTGTTTTTTTTTCCTAAATATTAGTTTAATTAGCTATACCGTAACTCGAAACTTTTCCGAATAAATCCGTCAAAATAGCCAGCGGACCATTCCCCATGGCGTCTCAAACATTGAAACGAGCTTGCGCATATACTTTATATGCTATATATATATATATATATATATATAACATTCATATCTCGCTCTCGCTCATAAAGTCTCTCGCAGCCGTGCGCGTGAATATATAGATATTATAAAGGGGTTGCGGCCCACATGCGACTACATATATACCTATAGTATATACGTATATGTATATTAAACAAGAGAGCTTTGCTCATACCTGCGAGGTTATCGTCGATCGGCTGGAATTGGAAGGTCGCCTTAAAGCCCTTGCCAGGCCACTTTGAATTCGCGACGAAGTCGACGTAGAGATCCGGCCCGGTACTGAGCACCTCCACCTCGGAGTCTTCGTTGCAGAGCACCGCTATTGTCGGCTGGCTCGGATCGTTGCCGTCGTGCACCTTGATTAAATCAGCCCTATTCAGGCAACTGAAACAACAGAAGGCTCTCTTCGTGAGTGGCTCTCTATATATGTATATATAATACGCGCGCGAGAACACGCTATATACTGCAGCTGTGGATGGTGTGTTACATATACATATGTATACCAAAGGAAAATGAAACGACGCGCCGCTTTCAATGGCCGGCGATGACTTGAGCGCGATAAAACAACCCCTGCGCTAATTAAAATCGGAGGATCATTTGGATCAGCACCTTGGGCCGCTATATGGCAGAGCTTGCAAGCTCTCGAACCGGGTCAGTTATGTGCTGCTGCTGCTGCTGCTGCTGCTGATGGTCGAGGGGGAGAGATATATAGAGAGGTGTACATTATGCCGTAGTCGAGTATACTAGCTTACACTGCGATCTGGTTCGCGCTTGTTACGTCGATATACGCTACCGCCTATACTATACTGCCTTTTGGGCTTCGCTTTGAGGAGCGAAATTCTTTGCGCGGGAAGACTATAATACCAATCAAAAGTGGAAATCGTCGTAAAAAGAGGGTAATTTTCGCTCGTTTATTATATTACACGTGAACAAGCTTACCATAATACGCAAAGCAAAGAGGCGCAAAGCGCAGCACGTATACCGGATACCGACAAACTGTCAGGGATCGGCGAGAATAAACTCGGAAATTATGATGCACGCGCGCCATATAAAATATCACACCGGGCGCATCATCATCATCGCCGGCCTTAACACGTCGTTCGCTTATATACTTTTACCGCGCGCGATACTTTCGCCGAAAGCCGAGCTCGCTCGGCTTATTTCCAGTTTCTCGGCCGTAAAAAAAAAAAGCGTCGTACGACGACTATAGGCACGCGCGAGCCTCGCATACTAAAAGAAGAAGAAGAAGAAGAGACGTAGGCAAGGAGGAGGAAGAAGAAGTCTGCAAAGCAAAGGCGCGCGCGGCCGTATGATGGAAAACTGACGTTTCCGCGAACGCCGAGGTAGAGGTCGGGCAAAAAGGAGTCGCTCCGCTGCAAGCCGAACTCGCGCTGTCGGCTCCAATATGAGATAGGAGAGCTGCGAGAGGAGCAAGAAGCCGTTGGCTTGATGCACTGCCAGCCCGTATATCGCCCTATATGCCGAGAGAGTCAGTCTCTCTCTCTCTCTATCTCTATGTGTGTGCGTATACATACACACATACGCGTTTATGTAACTACGACGACGACGACGACGACGGGAAAACGACTCGGCGATGGGCGACACGCCGACTTCTAAGGCTTGCTGCAGCGCATACTGTCTCTCGCGCCTTCTCGTCGCTGCGACAATGTACAGTCGGAGTCGAAAGTTGAGATTAATGGTAATGTGATTTTTCTTTGTGCATGTGATATCTGGCCTATACTCGGCTGATTTTTTTTGTCATGCGATTTATACTGAGAAAAATGCTTCACTGTGAAATCGTACAAGTATAGTTTCGTACAAACACTTTATATCAAGTAAAGCTTCACATTTTCGTCATCTCTGCCCGACTGTCAACATCGCATGATTTTTTTCGCAACGGAAATTGTAATACACTCGAGCTCCTACTTTCTTCTTATTTTTTTTCTCTTTTCAACATCAAGTAGAATAAAAATAAGTCCGAAAAATGTCCTTCTACCTCGCAAAGCTTGCAAAAGCGCGTCGCCGGT
>UCQR01038014.1:5242-21700 GCA_900474235.1 Cecidostiba semifascia
ATAGCCGAGTTTTGAAGTTCTACTGGCGAAACTAATAGAGCCTTCGAGAGCATTCAAGTATTAAAATATAAATAATGTTATTTCTATAATATAAGAAAAACCATAATCCAAAAATCGAGTTAAATTTACTAATGTAAAAAAATGGTTTCACGATCGTGGAAATTTATCAGTGTCGCTGTTTCACACGACCGCGTTTTTTTCCGTGTCCGAACCGTAATATAACACACATTTAACGTCGCGTAAGTATATACGAGCGCGTAACGTACATGAGGTACTTAAGCACACGACGGTCTATATATATATACAGGCTGGGACGACCGCCGGCCGGCTAATTGGTGACTGCAGAGGTCATAATCATGGGTGTGATCTAGTCGACTTCTGGCGCAATGTTTGCTCGATGCTCGTAAAGTGTATTATGCCACTTGAGATTCATTTTTTTTTTATGCTTCAATATATTCATGCAATTTTTTTTAAAAAACTTTGTAATTCTGTTGAGTTATGCTTTTTGAACTATATATGTGAGCAGGTATTATTAGGTGTAAAATGTAGGTACGTAATATCGCCTCGTTCCCTGATCGGTCGCTTCCTCAATTTTCTCGTCTGCATGTAGGTACACGCCATTATTAGATTATTATCCAATTTTCTAAAATTTTGTCACACGGGTATTATGTGTGCGAACGAATTTGCGCGAAAAAAAAACTATAAGGTCATCAAAATTTGTTGAAACTCGTTTGTATAATTAAGTTTACCTGTTTATCTAATAAGTAATAGCTTCGTTGACGTTTTTTAAACTGCAGGTGTGTGTAAACATATAGAATTGTTACTTCGTTATTATTATACTATGCAATCATCGATTTATACGCAATTATAAAACATATAGGTACACACAAGTATATAATGTAATGTATACAAACTGCAGCGAAAACTACAGGCGAGCATCTCAGAGACGTAGTATTAGATTGCAGTTATTATTCGCGTTGCACAAGCCCAGATGATGTTACACGATCGTTCGCTCAATAGTATTATTCTCGCTGCTTTTGTATGTATATACATACATTGCAGGTACATTATTAATATGGTCGTGAAAAGAGAGTACGACGAAAAAAAGTCGTATTTTTACATGATTCACGCTAGACAAGGCTATAACTAGTCGCGGTGAAAGTTTTGCTTTTATGGTATATTATATACGCGCCTCGTATGTATGTGGGTTTTTTTTTTAACTTTGAATTTAAAATGTGCTGGATAACCGAGTAGGCATCGGTGTCGATAAAGTTTTCAGTTGGATTTAAGTAGTCAGCTATATACTCTTGGATTATTTTTTAAGTTTTCTAAGTATTTGTACCATATAACGGATGAAAAATTAATTATTTCTAAAGTTTAGCTTTATTTTTTTTACTCCAAAAAAGAAAAGAAATTAGTATGTATATATTCTATGGTGAAAATATCGTATATAGCTCTCATTCCCATTTTCAATAATTCATCCGTTATATATTTCATAGTTCGACTTTATTATCCTAAATTTAATTTAATTGTTTATTCTAGACAACCTAGAAATATCCATCAATTCTATATACAAGCGACGAAATGACTGATATATCGAAATGCCTTCCAACCACACAACAATCCATCCATACCTATTATACACCTATACATATCTCTATACCATATCAACACCAGCAGCATCAGGTCAACCTCGACACGAGAGCTGTGCCGTCGCTGCACGATTATAAGTATACATGTATATATACCCTCACGATCGTGATACGATCCTTTGCGGGCCGCCGTCTCCAGCGTCAATTCGAAATAAGCGTCGACGCGAGCGCAGCGACTGTGACGAAATTCAAGATCGTTTGCTGGTGGCACTATATACATACATACATACAACACACACACACACACACACACACCGCCATCACACCTTTCCATATATACTTACGACTTATTTTCTAACGCGCAGCGTGTGTGTTACGAAGTGTTAAAAAAAATACGGCGATGTCACGCGTCGGTTGTGAAATTTTCTTCGTTGTTCTTTTCGTCGCGGATCGAATGATAAACGGATATATGTTTTGTAAGTTATAATTATGTATATTTGTATGCCTGTTGTAAGAAGTACAGTTCATGAAATTGGAAGGTGATGCGGTTGAGTATAGGAAGTGCTATTTTCGTTTTAAAAAATCGTAGTGGAATCCGTTCAGTTTTTTGTCGTTTCATCAGTTTTGGAGGCCATCATCTAACTCACTCTATATCTCTCTGCAAGTTTTCCGCTAATTCGATGAAATAAGCCTCGGAACATCATCTGCAAAGTGACATTTCAGCTGAAGCATGCAGTGCATGTAGCATCCACTCTCCTCTGTATACTTACCTCTACACTCGAATCGAGTCTCTCTCGAGTCGTAAAAAAAGCCTCTGTATAGCGCACAAACCTATATACCTATCTATACACACGTAACGATGCAACTTTCTACTCGTTGCGCTGCGCAGAGACTACTCGTCGGTCTAATTTATCGCTGTGTATAGCACAGTCGCGTACACGGTATCAACCTATATTATTGTATAGGTACGAATTGATGTGGCGAATTTAAAAAAAAAAAAAAAAAATTAGTATAGCTGCATATTAGACCAAAGCAATCGTTTTTGAATCTGATTTTATTTATTCTTCTCATTTTTTTTTCTTCATCTGGAGCAGAGAATTATTCTCAACGACGAAAATTCGCTTTTTAATCCTCACACACACACACTCTGTGCCACTGATAAAAACTTATATAACAAGGATCATATAAGGGAGCTGAAAAACATGCATCGGCAAAAGTTACGAAATTCCCATTGAGTAATTCCTCGACTGCAGCAGCAGGAGCCTATATACACGTGAAAATCAATCGATACTTTGAGAGAACCGCCGCGGCGCGTTAACTTTTAAAAGCCACTGAACTCGAACTCCGTATATCCATATACACTATATATACGCGCGCTCGTTAAGTATATATACGTGCGTTAGTTTGCCGCACATATACCCGCATAAACGGCGTCTATTTCTCTCTGTGCGCATTTTGCATTATATATTACTATATACATTCATACGATATGTATGTGTCTATACTTTCACGCGCGCTCGCATTCTTTCGCCTCTGTATAATAGCTGCTGCAGCTAGACGATCGTTTCGAAAAGAGGCTGATGCTATTTATGTATTTTCTAGATGCGTGATGTGGAAAAGGGGGAACGCTTTTGTTTTTTGCTTTTTTATAATCGTCATCTCTGCAGAGTGTGTAGAGCTATATGCGACCTGGATATTGAGCGGAAGTCGAGTATAGCTGCCAATTAACGATCATTTCGAATGTTCTACTTGATTTGGATAAAAATTCTATATAAAAGTGTATATCGTCGCTCCCAACGAAGACTAGCAGAACTCAAAAAAAGGCCTATTTTGATCGTCCATTATTAGGGCACCAGAGTAAATAAATTCGTTTGGAGCCTGATAAAGTTAAAGTACGCAGATTATACCTCGCAAGTTTACCAGATCCTGGTCAAATTTATTTACTCTAATGTTCTAATAAAATGGCAAATTAAAATAGGCCTGTTTTGAGCTGCGATAGTCTTCGTTACGAGCGACGAAATAGTGTAGGTATATGAAAGAGGACCTTTCCGGTTTCACTTGCATTCGGAATAAATCTCGTTTCTCCAAATTAAAAACAATAGCTATATAATAAACACAGTCGAGCCGGTTTTTAATAGACAATTTCCTTTTATCATATCTCGTAGCTTCATAACGACGAATCGGTATATCTAGGTATCCAGGTATATAGTCGAAGAAGAAGAAGAAGAAGGCGCGGCGCCGGTATGTTCCACTCCTCGCTCTCGCGCGCTATATATTTGCATACGCGGCTTTACCGTTATACACTATATATAATACGACATCAGCGTGCATGTATACACCTATAATTTTATTTCTTCTCGTCATTTTTGGGCTAAATTATCCGAGGACGGATATATATATATGCAAGTTTCAATTCCGATAGTGTAATGCGTCGTGAGCTTCGTTTGGAATATAACAGTATTTACGATAATGTTCCTATATTTCAAATTTGAATAATAATATAAACGCAATTACGGTATAATTTCTGTATGTAATTCGATAAATTGTTTGATGAGTATTCGAAGGAGTGGCGCTATGCAGTGTCTAGAGTTGACAGCAGCAGTATACTGCATTCTGCGAAACAGGCGATATTATATACTTATGTATACTCTACTGATGGCTCGAAGCGTTTCTAATTGCAGAATTCGCATCACGACTCATCTACGAAGGAGATTTGTCTTCTCGCTTATTATTATTATTATTATTATTATACCAGCGAGAAAATGGAAAATCGACGCCTGCGGATACACTTGTGTATTATATTATATTCTATGTAGAAAAGGCTGATGATGCGTCTTTCTATTGAACCTTTGACTTTTGTTTCAATTTAAACTGCTGCGCACGAAGTATAGAAGAAGATGCAACAAGTGGCAACAAAGCCGAGAACGAGTATCATATATTATATATACAATAATAGGATGCATATATATATTGGTATAAAAGGACGCTCCCTGGCATAGCTGGGCGCGTGGGAAATCGCGATTGTCAGTCGCGCTCCTTTCTCTTTTCTCGCGCGCGTTGCGCAGAGACAACGTGTCATGCGTTTGTGTTTATTATACATATATTTATAATGCACAATATATCAGTGCGACTATTCGAATCTGGCAAAAAAAAAAAAAAATCGACATTTACTTCGACAAACCACAAAGGCTGCCTAAATTTCTACTTTTCTCGCACTTTGTCCGACTTTACACGACTTTTATGCATATAGTTATATCTATGAAGATATACACACGTGAACCAACATCAGGGATCATCTATTGGCTGTAGCAGCATCAGCAGTATAGTAAAAGCTGGAAGAAAGAGCGAGAGCTGCATGGAATGTAGGTAAATGTGTCGTGTATACGAGGCGCTCGCGCTCACGCACTTTGTTATAAGAGCCAAAGTGGAAAACTTATAAGTATCGGCTCGAGATCGTATCGCATATGTATAATTTTTCAAAACACCATAATTGCATTCGGTCATCCACAGAGCAGACGTCAGTATAAGAAACACACCTTACACACGTGCAGAGTATATATATATATATATATATATATAGAGAGAGAGAGAGAGAGAGGAATAAAAACACGTTAATTATACAGCTGCTCGACATTCTCTTATGTAAATCACAACGCGCGCCTTAATATTGCGGTGCGCATATTATACTTATACAGATATATATGCGGATTAATATTTTTCAGTGTGTGTGTGTGTGTGTGTGTGTGTGTGTGTGTATTTATGAAAGCCATATTTTCGCAATAATACAGTAGTGTGTGCCTTTATTATACACGTCGAGTATACTCATATATATATTGTGTCAAATTTATGCGATAACTCGAGACTTTTTCGCGTTAGAGCTGTGTATATATTGCAACGATAGTGTATATACACACAGCGCAATAACAAAGGCCGCGCTTGTAAAAATTGCCACCGATAAGAACTACTGCAGCAGCAAGTGCCTATACTTATACTTTTTACGCAATTACTCTCGCAGTGTGTGGCGCTCAAAATTCTTTCGTATATATATAGACTCGCGTGCTTTCGCCCGCGGCGTTTAATTGCCGTTATTGTATACAGCGGCGGCGGCGGCGGCGCCGAAGAAAAGAATGCGAACTCAATTTTAGCCGGTCTTTTTCTTATATATACGAGTGCATGTATATATAGGAGCTTATAATAGCGCGAAATTCGAAATTCTTAAGAACAGTCGTTGTGACGATGAATATAAGAACGGGGTCTCGACGAGATATATTGCGAGAAAGGAAAATCTGTTTCCGCGTGTGTGTGTGTATAAAGAGAAAGGAGGAGAGACGATGTTGCGAATATTATTAGGTGTATATGCAGATGCGAGATTTTTTTTTTTCATCAGGTTTATGCTTAACGATTTTTTTTTTCTTAAGTTCGCAGGCATCGATCTTTCATTTTTCTTTTTCATTTAAAGGAGTGACTTATATTATCCAAAGGCTTTGTTATACCCGATTGCTCGCGTTTTTCTCACGCAATACACACGGCCACTGTATATATATAATACTGTGCGTGTGTAATGCTCCGTTATACGCGAACAGCTCCTACACGTTTTACGGCCGAATTCATATACATGCGAATTATATCTGCTCGCGCCGTTGCGGCTTTCTTGCTTTTAGCGCGGTTATATTCGTCGAATTCTTAGTCGATTTTCAACTCTCCTGGTGTGTGATATAGTTTTTCAAAATATTATTGTTGTATTAGGCAATCTGTGTAACAACTGGATATTTTTTTGTTTGTTATTTGTTTTTTGTTATACTGTATAACGGAGTATATAATATTCATTCTCATAATACTGATGGGCCAGAATTGATTTTTTTTTGTCTCTTATAAATCGTACGATGAATATATATTTATTTTTGATGTTTCGAATAATATTTCATTCTCGTAAATTAACTTAATGTCACATGATTTCTATATAAATAGGAAGAATTTATTTTCATAAGTGCGAATGCACTGAGATGAGTTGTGCATTGATATATTTATCAGCATCATCAGATCGGAATGCACATCTATAAGGCTGTATACCTTTTAGTAGAAACAAAGATGCTGGAAATTGTATTTAAATATATGCGAATAAATAAAAATTCGGAAAACTTTAGACAAATTTATAAATGCAATATGTTTTAAGTTTATCTTTGGTTTCAAACAGTTATAGCACGAGCGGCCCAAGCAAGCAGTTTTGGCATCGGTGGGACACCGCTATATATCTAGACTCGGCACGGAGATTCTGATGATGGGAATGGAAAAGTGCCTATGCGCCATCTATCTTCGCTGGTGGAGTGGGGGAATAAAATTGTTTTGTTTCGATATATCGCGCTCCAAATGTACCCACAAATCGAGACTTGCAGTTTTTAATAAAAATTTTTAATGAAAATTAAACTGAAAATCCCGCGATAATAAAGAAATACATTGCTGTATTTTTTACAACTTCAGGCATTTTCATACTAGGTATACCTAAAAAAAAAAGCCTACAAAAAAAGTAGCCAGTCGTACAGAAATACACAAAAACACACACTATAATCTTGTCTCAAAATTCAAACAAAAAGTTACATTTTTCATTTACACAAAACACATAACACGCAAATCCAATTTTTTTTCCAGCTGCAGCAACGAAATGAGAAGCGAGGTAGGCGAATGGCTGGCAACATGCGTCGGCTCGCCGATCTGTATCCTCCTACTGTCCTGGTCGTTATTGATCTACCAGAATCAACCAGCGGCAGCGAAGCGTCGTATCGACGTCTTAACCGTAGCGATACTCGCCCAGAGCCTGGCCCATCAACTTGGCCTCCTACTCTTCGCGATACTCACGCTCATTCATCCGGCAAATCACTTTGGAGGTACTACATATAACTTTCTCTCTTTTGTAACAATGATTCTCGCGCACTTTGAAAAATTTCTTCAAATTAAAATCAAATTTCTTTTTTTCTTTTTTCTTTTTTTTTGCAGAATTTTGCTCGGCTTTGGTCTGGCTCATCGATTCTTCGAGTATACTGCAGCAGCTCAGTCTAACGTCGATCGCTATCTTTGCTGCGTTGACTGTTAGGCGTAATGGCGATGAGCCGTCTACTAGGATCAAGAAGCATCATTTGAAATATCATCTGGCTAGTTTGAGTGTTATAAGTGGATGTATCGGTATTACTGGTATTCTCAACTTTGAGCCAGAGACTTGTGTGTTTCTTCCTCGCGATATATCGCCCAAGTATGGATTGTTCTTCAACGGACTTGGGTGTATTCTGATCGTTACGACGCTGATTAGGTAAGCGATAATAAATGAAATTGCAAAACACTGTGAATGTATAGGGGAGATATACCCACAGCTATTTTGGGTGTAACTTTTTATTGACGCTATGAAAATTTAAATTTATAATTTTAGTGTGTGTGTTCCTTAGACCATTTTCTACGGTAGAAAAAGTTGGCGCCAGTCTAATTCAAAACGTTCATTTTACGAGTCTCCATAAAGTTGCTCTCCCCAGTATATGGTTATTTTTAGCTATTTTATCTGATAATGTATAAAGATTGTCTCGATTGGATAGCCAGTACAATAATTAATTTGTAAAATAAATAATAAGCGTATATGAAATAAGTTTTGATCTGCTTGAAATCAACTCTCCCCTAATAATTCATACATTTTTTATATACAAAAAAAAATATATAATTTAAATGTCTCTGTCGTAGTTTGCTGATAGCCATGTTTCGAGCAGTCTGTCGTCCCTCACCAAAAGCCGAGCTTCTGAAAAGCGTATCCGATCTATCTGATGCAAGCTCGAAGAATTCGACATCCGGTGCATTCGAGTGTCAACAGCAGCATCAGCAGCACCAACATTGGGAACCATCGAGTGGTTCCTGTACCAGTGGTTCCACCAATAGTCGTGCCTGTCTGAAGAAGAGCCGTCGAATACAGGTGGCCGACGAGAACAGTGGTTGGCCCACAGTCTACAGTATCCTCTTCGTCTGCTACGTTTTTGATCATCTGCCGATGCTGGTGAGTTACAATTTCCTGCTTGTGTATATCTGTATATTGGTTTCGCAGAGATCTCCGACATTTTTGCGGTTTTTAGAAAGGCGTAATGGTAGAGAGCAGTATAGTAATTAATGTGCATAATAGAGATGAAATTTACGGGGATTATTTTGAAACGCGCGATTTCATGCAAGCGTTGAAAAAAAAAGAATAAAAAGTAAAAAAAAATAAATTTAATGGTACACGACGTTGCGCTCAGTCGGCTCCATTGCGACGCGTGAAGCCACGCGGAGTAGAGAAAAAAAATAGTCACTGCGCGCGCTAACGAAACTCGTGATTTTGCATCCTGCGTATACAGATGTACAAGAGATTTGGTAAAGTTGAAAAATATGAGATTTTTTTAATGATTTCTTTTGCTCAATTTAAAATTACATAATCTTACGTGACAATAATTATTTGGATCTTAATTTTTGTATTTTCATTGGTATAATAAATTTGAATTCACCATTTGTGCTAATAAAGTGTGTATATATCTCGCAAAATTCGCTTGTCCGTTACATTTTGATATCTTTTGCCAGTTATTCTAATTTATAGATTACAGCTATTACATCATATCAATATACCGTAGAACTTTTTGTTTCAAAATTTCTATACAAATCCAAAATTAATTATCTCGATACTATACAAAACAACAAAATTCAAAACACTCGCGGCGGATATAATTTATATACTCTCGTGCACGAGATCGAGTATACATATATACAAGCTCGTGCCGGAAACGGCGCCTCGATTGTGCCGACGACTTCCGGAAGTGGACCTCTCTTTCGCACCGACTATACTCGTGCATGTGTATATGTATATGTATAGCTCTCGTTTGCTCGCGTGAAAGGGCGAATGTCGCGGCGGTACATTTAACGGGATACTTACTCGCTCGCGCATCGCCGCCGCCGCCGCTGTTTTTTGTGAAAGTGCGCGCACGGACGCGCACTTGCTGCTATATAAGTATTATGGTGGGGATAGAGAATTTTTTATTACGTCGTTTCGGTGAAGCTGTATACGCCTGTATACAGAGAGTGCGGATTTTATACTCGCAAGGTGTGATGATTATAATAAAAAAAAAAGTGCGCTTTCGTGAATATATTATAATATATTATAATATATATGCCTATACATATATAAAGACACTTAATAAGTCAAGTTCAATGGTTATATTATCATATCGTTATAAATAATAGGGTGAAACTTGTTCAAAATCAGATCTGGAGCATAACCAATGCCGCTGATGCATATATTGGTGGCCCAATTATAAAATATTATCGATTATTATATTCACCTAATTTTATTCGTCACGTTATATAGCTCTCATCATATCCTTTGTAAACTATTAATAAATTTTCTAGCTGACGCACTGCATAAACTCTTTATCTTATACCACACATCACTCCTTTGTCTTATATATACAATCTGCCCAGAGAGATTATACTCGCACGAGCTTATATACAATAAGAAATGCTTTTCACGTCTCGTCAATGAAGGAAGTGATGATCTGAGAATCTGCTGCAACAGAATAGTTCGCTTCCTATACTCGAGCATATATTAAATATACACTATTGTTTGGCACGAGAGCTATATGCATATAATACCGCGAGGATATATATAGCTATACGTATATATATAATTATATATATTAGAAGCATATAGGAATACGATATGCAAGATTTCACTATATATAATATACGAACTGCTTTCGCTGTCGTTCATCTGCATCGGAATCTTTTATTCTCGTATATATTTGAAAATTACAATCATTCAAAACTTTTTTCAGTAAAATGTATACCATACAAACTTGTCTTAATTATATACATCCACAATAATAAAGCAAAGAGAAAAATCTCTCGCATATATCTCTCGATAATAACACTCTTACAAACGAGCATTTTTCATCTCTGCCGCGCATGCTTGCTTCGAGAGAGAAATATACTTACGACGTGTGTGTGTGTGTGTGTATATTGCGTGTGTAACGAACACAACTGCAGAGGTGCGCGTGCGAGCCGTCGATAAAAAAAATCAGCGAAATCTCGCTCTCCCTCTCTTTTCTTATATATATATGAGCGCGAGTGAAAATCTCTCGCGTATATCTTATTTTCAACGATTTTCCAAATTCAAAATTTTTATCCAGGCGCGTTTGCATATATATGATACTTATATAGAGTGACGAGAAGTCGATCGTTAGCCGAAGTACGAAAAATACAGTATTATATAGGGTTACGTTTTGCCGATCGCACGGGCCGATACATAGTTTAGAAAGTTTGCGCTTGGCCGGCTACGGATTACGTGTTTTTGCTCGAATTTCTTTATATGTACAAAAGCGCCGCGCGCTTATATTTTCTTATTTACTGCTATATACAGGTATATATACCACGTGTGTGTATATTTGAAATAGGACAAATTTATGTTACATTGTGCATAACACATTCAATGTATACATGCTGTCTTGGTATATTAGAAATGCAGATCAAAATGAAATTTGAGGCTGTATATAAAACCGAGCGCTTTTCCCATCATAATAATAGAAAGTGAATCTTCAGCGAGTATATAGTACATATACGATTAATCGGCGCATGAAAAACGAAAACAAAGCGCTGCAGTTGATGCTTCAAAAGATATTGAAAGGAGCCAAGTGTAGCGAATACAAATGCAGGCGTGTTGTTGTATTTATCTATATACTGCTTAATAAGGACGCGAGAAAGTCAGTTTGCTATATATGATTATTAAATTCAAATTCATCGCGTGACAGCGTGTATATGCGCGTGTGCTGAGATATACATTTCTTATGTATGTATATGCATGATGCATATGCGAGCTGCGTGTGTACCTTGATTATTTTCTAGTCACACGCGCATCAGAATCTAGCTCTCGTCGATCGGCACTAGCAGTATAGGTTTCATTTTTCGCTTTTTGTTGTGATATGTATCGCGCGCTGGGAATATATTAATAATCGACGGATTGAAAGTGTCTGTGTGTGATATGATTAGATGGATCTGGTATGAAAGAAACTTTGAAATCGGTTTGAAAGATTTTTTTTTTTTTTGAAAAGGCTGCTGATGGCAAAAAGATTTTTCTTACGTTGTAATTTTTTATTTTGAATTGAAGGCTTAAAAAACTGTAAATCTTTTACCAAGTACAACGTGCGTGGAAATAATAAACAATTTGACAAGATACGAGGATTTGAAAAAGAGGGAATTTTTTGATATTTTAAAAAGAAAATAACTAAAACAAATATATTGAAAATTAATGAAAACACTTGATGATCTTTGGTTACAGATCGTATCGTTAAAACCAGGCATCTTGAGAAACTTGTGTACAGCTCAGAATCTGGCAACGTGGTTACCATTGCTCAAGGACACTTTACTGCCAGTTTTTCTCGCCATTTTCGATAAAATGTTCTGTCGCTACGTAGCCAAAGTCTACACGAAGCAGGACCGCGCGACGAGGCTAAGCCATGGTATATGTACGTATAATATTAATGAATAATTTTTTATAAATTTATTTAATAATTATATATTGTACTAAAATAACGTACGAATATACGAAATCTCAGGTGGCGTTGACGGCAAGTTTCGTCACTTCGAGCAGGACAACGAATACAAGCTTCAGTTGAATTTGAATCACGGGCTCAAGTTCCCGATGCAGTCAAACGTGGCGGTTAACGCAGCAGCAGCCAACTGCAGCCTCTACGGTCGTTTGCACAACCAGCAGCAGCAACAGTCCCGAGGTATGTATACATACCTATACACCTACTACACTCACATACATATACTTCTCGGCAGCTTATTGTTTATGTTCAGCGTTACGCGTCGGCGGACAATGTACTAGAACGCAAAAATTAGTTTCAAAATAAAATTTCTCTGGATGCTGGCGTATATAATGTAAGAGTCGCAGAGAAATTATTATTAATCAGACTTAGTTTACATAAATTCTTAAATAATAACTATACCATCCTTCATCACACACATACTCATACTTTTTTTTACATTTTTCCTTAAATCTTTGTATTTTAAACTGTAAATGTAAAAAAAATTCTCTTCACAACTAACTATAGCTGTTGCGCGTGTATGAATTATTTTTATCGAGCAAATTATAGCAGACACCGTATAGTTATGAAACGAGCTGAGACGTAATACACAGTTGATTTATTATAACAGGTCAATGCAACGGGAGCACGATGCAGCTGGGCCTTATTCCACAGTACGACAACAACACTTATGTCTCGATAGCTCATCAGGAAAGTAACTATGAAGCCGCGAACTTGGATAACAGTAGCAAGCAGCCTTCACGGCAGCATCAATCACGCGGGAATCTTAGCAGAGCAAATAGCAGCTGCAAGGCCAGTAGTGAAAATCTCATGCAACTGGAGGAACAGTCGTATGGGGTAGGTTTATCGCGTATAATATCTTTGATTAAAAGAGCTTATAGTTAATTATTGGACATCTGGACACAAAAAATAACTTTTGGGGGATTTCGAAGCTGTTTGCCCTGAAATACTTTGTTTATTATTAATTTAAAAATATCTTGAATTAAATTTCGGATCAGGAATTTCATAGGTTTTTAATCTAGCTATAAATTTTGCAATAAGCTCTAATTAAACGAAATCCTCGAATACTTTTGCAACAAAAAGTAAATATAAACTTTGCATTATGTATATACAGTACGGAGCCCGACGTCTAAGGCATTTTGCCAAGAGCCTGGATGAAATCCGCGAGGATGAGATCCCTCGTCGCAATAACACTCGTAGCGTCATGCAGCATCATCACGAGCAAGCCGAAAGAGCCAGAAATCACGCAGCCGCGCTAAGAAGAAACCAGAGCTTCGATATACATCCCAGGTATCCCAGGATCGAGCTGCCGTTCGTCAGCTCGAAGACGTACGACGTCAAGAGGGAACTTGCCATCAAGAGGAGCTTACACATTTTCGAACAAACGAGGAGGAACAATGCCGGTCAGTATAATAAATTTTATTATAATCAGACACTCAAAGTCATATTAGTAATAATAGTATAATAATTAACTTTTCTGGTATAACAATCGTAGAGTACGAAGACAAGTGCCAGGAAGAAGAAGCCGGCTACGAGACATCCGACGACGAGAGTTGCGACCTCGAAAGCCAGGACTTCGACACGATGAGCTCCTGTCGCAGCGGCGGCAGGCCACGAAGCTGCTGCTCCGTCACCACAGTTGCCAACGACGACTTTGAGTACTTTCAGCGCAAATCTACCAAGGTATGTATTTCCTTTTCTTTCTTTTTTTCCTTCTCAATTGCCATTTCCCTGCAATTTTCTATGGGGGACACCACAACGCGATAATCTACTCTCCAGGGCTATACGTCCTTGACTTTCCGCACATAAGCCATGAGTATAGCGTTTAACCCACTTGGTCGCGAGCGCGCGTCGACGACAAACATAAAGGATATCGTGTGTCGTCAAAGTGTCTATTTTTTTCCCTCCCGGATGATTGCATGGGACACGGCTCGCCTCGCAATTTTTCTTTCTTACGCAACGGTCGTTTCGAGTTTTTTTTTTTTTTTAATTATATGCGTCGTCGAACGAAAATCTCTATTGCAGGAACAATGTGCAGCGCCGAAACAATTGTCGAGTAGACTAACTGCAGTGGAGAGCAAAGGTAGCATGCGCTGTTTCACCCCTCGAATGGTCATCGAGGCGAAGCAATTACAAGGGAACAACAACGTATCGAAGCCGGTCATACAGTCGTACCAGTTGAAGAAGAAAATGAGCCCGGGATATTCTCTGAACGATCTCGACAAGTTTAATAACGGATACTGTCATCATCCCAGTAATTCAACGACACGTGTACCGACGCTCTCGATCGAGAGTCTCAAGAGCATACTCAGGAGCTCGGATATAAGTTATCTTGACAACGGCGAAATTTGCAGGCACGACATCGGTGGCTCAGCGCCTGATTTCAAGAAGATCTTCGTTACCGAGTTTATTTGAAAAGATTAAAATGATGATAACGATTGTTTTTTTTTTTTTATAATAACCAACTTTTTATTTCTCAACGATCCGCGACGACTATGACTTTGAGGGCGATATATTATTCCAAGTCAGAGAAGCAGTATTTCGAAAGGATATATACACGTATACAAGATTTGTGCGAGGATGTGTCCGTGTGAGTGATGTGTATATATATCGTATGCTGATCGAGAACTATATAATTTATAATTTATTTGTCGCGTATTCACGAGCCCCGTGTGTATATACCACGACGAAAACGAACTAACATTGTGTGGCTCGATTTTGAAAGAAAGTATATTATATGACAATATTAGTATAACTGTACAATAATTGCTTTGCGAAGGTGTGAAAAGTCGGAAAAAGGCGAGAAACGGTTTAAATTACCAGTCGTTAAAGCCAATCAGTTACAAAGTAAATGAGCATTGAGTAACGTTTGCAGTTCTATAACGAAACGATGCGGTTTTTTTTCGGAGGTTTCTTTTTATTGTCGCGCACGTGCCTCGCAAAAGTAATGAACGAAATTGTCCAACCGAACGGTGTTCTTGAATTTGAAATGAAAGAGAAATTGGCTGCGAATGAAATGACACGTATTATAACTTTGTGTTCAATTAACCCCAGTGAGAGACGATATATACGTATTATATGAATGTATAGCGGCGCGTCTGTTTTGTTAATCACGTTTATACGCATATATTATACACACATAATAATATATATTATATCGACTTTGTAAATAATAAAACTTGTACATTTTTGTACCGTGTAACTAATATAATATATAAATTTCGATATAAGACAATACATATATACATGTTAATGTACTATATAAAAGAATAAACTTGTGTTGTTGCTTATATATACAAATATTTATTATTATCTTTCTGTTTATACACGACGTAAAATCAAATCAGCAAGTCCTGATGTATAAGCCGAGCGATATATTATATACACATCGAACGGGAAACTAATTGCCGGCTTCCCAGCTAACGGAAATAATGCATTTTTCAGAGCCAGCTATAGATGTAATGGCAGGAGCAACATCGATACAGCGGTTGGCTTCTGTGTAGATGGATAGATAGGAGAGAGAGAGAGAGAGAGAGAGAGAATATGCGGTAACGGAACCGGCGCACCTCTGTGCCAGAGAGTTTCATCTACATACATATAGGCGAGGAGTGCAAGTTTACGACTTTTCCGGACACGAGCGAGAATCAATCCGGGAAAATAACAGCGAATACTGAACAATTGGTACCGTAAAACGATTGTACTTATATAGAAGGGACTGATGAGTCGGGCGTTTTGCACAACTGTCATGTGAAAAAAAAGACGCTGTGCCAACCGGGCAATACACGCGTGACGATAAATATAGGACTATAGGATTTTTAAATCAGCGCGCGCCCCTTTTCAGAATCTCGATTTCTTGAATGCGCGTGTAGGTATGTTGTAGTTTCACACAGTTTAAAAATAAAAACATAAAATGTATGTATAATTAGGGCGATTATACGTTTTGCATAATTAATGAATTTATAAGTATGGTTTTTCTTATAGAGTCTCAAGAATCCACGAGATTCTTTTTTAGAAAGTTTAAATATAATTATCTATTGCAAATCTTAAAAAGTTCTCGATGTTTTTGCACGATATATAGGCTTAAAGAGGACTAAAAAACACACAAATTTACGCAGAGCCAGATTCAGCGCAGCCCCTCGAATAGCCGACAGAGCTCCTCACTCGGTACATCGAAAATATAGCGTCTTTGACGTGCTCACTAATCGGCAGATTTGAATACCTTGGCACGTTTTCCTCGGATTCTAAAGTACATAGGCTCAAAGAGGACT